>NW_019281897.1:7284-28250 GCF_000648695.1 Onthophagus taurus | reverse complement strand
CAATTATTTTTATGGAATGGGTGAAAAATCAATTACTTCCAGCATTAAATAATTTGGGTGCGAAGTGTGCGGTAGTAATGGATAACGCTCCATATCACTCAAAACAAATCGAGAAAGCTCCAAGTTTCTGCACAAAAAAAAATGATATGAAAAAATGGTTAACTGAACATAATATACAGTTTGAACCAACCTTAAATAAAAAATCGTTATGGGAAATAATCCGTTATTACAAGCCTCAAATTGAAAAATCCTTTGAAATTGACAAATTAATAAGAGACCATGGCCATACTGTTCTTCGCCTTCCTCCATACAATTGCCAATATAATCCCATTGAACTATGTTGGGCGTTCTTAAAAACTTATTACAATAAACATGTTCAGTCCAGCTCGGAGAAAAAGATCTGTCGTGTCAAGGAGACTTGGCAAAAAGCTCTTGGTCATTACACTCCGGAGATGTGGGCAAATAGTGTTCGCCACTGTGAAGAACTAATTAAAAAAGATTGGACAACATTAATGGGAAATTCATTAATAACTGATTTACCTCCTGTCATCATCCAACTAGCGGAAGACTCAGATTCTTCCAGTAATTCTGATTTTTAAACAATATTCAAATTTTA
Source organism: Onthophagus taurus (assembly GCF_000648695.1). Lineage (NCBI taxonomy): Eukaryota > Metazoa > Arthropoda > Insecta > Coleoptera > Scarabaeidae > Onthophagus > Onthophagus taurus. Next base: position 27,634 of record NW_019281897.1, on the reverse strand, counting down.
ATTATAGCACTTAATTATGTTATCTTAATATATTGCTCACGAGTTTTAATTTCAAAACGTAGATATTAGCCAAGTGACGAGAGATTAGTGGCTTCGTCTTTAAAGTGACAATCAGTGACAACTTCGTTTAGAATATACACAACCTTACTTATTATTTAGTGGAAAATATTATAAAGCGTGGTCATAGAACATGGTATCTAGGGTGGTACAGACCGTTTTTTTATAAAAATTTGGCAATGACAATTGATTTAAATAAAAAACAGATTATAAGTTAGAATATCTTCATATCGTTAAATATTGCGGTTGGCGATAAAATGTTGTATGCAACACGTCAGCAAAGTGTCTTTATCGAACTCGCCTGTTTACTCGCCTCGCTCGCTCGACTCGCAAACTCAGACTCGTTCGATAAAGCATCACTTTGCCGACTTGGTACATAAATAACTATTAATTTTTTTAATTGAAGATAAATATGGAACAAACCGTTTATAGAAACTACCAAAAAATCACATTACAAGAGTCACCAGGTAGAATCCCCGCCGGAAGAGTCCCGCGTTCAAAAGATTGCATCCTTTTAGCCGATTTATGCGATCGTTGCAAACCAGGAGATGAAGTCGACGTAACCGGAATTTACACCAACAATTACGATGGCTCATTAAACACCGATAATGGATTTCCGGTTTTTTCAACCGTAATTTTCGCGAATCATTTGGTGGTTAAAGATTGCAAACAAATCGTGCAATCCTTAACCGATGACGATATAAACGCCATAATAAAAATGAGTAAAGATCCTAGAATAGCGGAAAAAATTGTTTCGTCAATTGCTCCTTCAATTTTCGGGCATGATTACATCAAGCGCGGTTTAGCTTTAGCCTTATTCGGAGGTGAACCTAAAAATCCAGGGCAAAAACATAAAGTACGCGGTGATATTAACGTTTTAATTTGTGGGGATCCCGGAACGGCGAAATCACAATTTTTAAAATTTATCGAAAAAATCGCTCCAAGAGCTGTTTTTACAACCGGTCAGGGTGCCAGTGCGGTCGGGTTAACAGCGTACGTTCGAAGGAACCCCACAAGCCGAGAATGGACTTTAGAAGCTGGCGCTTTAGTTTTAGCCGATCAAGGTGTTTGTTTAATCGATGAATTCGATAAAATGAACGATCAAGATCGGACATCAATCCATGAAGCGATGGAGCAGCAATCGATTTCAGTTTCAAAAGCGGGAATTGTTACAAGTTTGCAAGCTAGATGTGCGGTTATTGCCGCTGCTAATCCAATCGGTGGGAGATACGATGCCAGTATGACTTTTGCGGAAAATGTTAATTTATCAGATCCAATTTTATCGAGATTTGATATACTTTGCGTTGTGAGAGATGAAGTCGATCCAATTCAAGACCAACATTTAGCTAAATTCGTCGTAAATTCCCACATAAAACATCACCCTTCAAACGTCGATAAAGACGACGTCACCGAAGAAATTAACGAAAACACAATCCCGCAGAAAATGTTAAAAAAATATTTAGTTTATGCCAGAGAAAATATCCACCCGAAATTACAAAATATGGATCAAGATAAAGTCGCTAACATTTATAGTCAATTAAGACAAGAATCTTTGGTCTGTATTAATTTATTTTATTCGATTTTTATTTTAATTATTTTATTAATTTTTAGGCAACGGGATCATTACCGATAACAGTGCGCCACATCGAAAGTATAATTAGAATGGCAGAAGCTCACGCGCGAATGCATCTCAGAGATTACGTCCAAGATGATGATGTGAATATGGCCGTAAGGATGATGTTGGAAAGTTTCGTTGAAACGCAAAAATACAGCGTTATGAAATCAATGAGACAACTCTTCCAAAGATACCTATTATTCAAAAAAGATCACAGCGAATTACTCTTTTACATTTTACGTCAACTCGCCCAAGATCAACTGACGTTTATTCGAGGTACGAACGCTGCGTCAGATACAATCACCATCGAAATCGATGAGAAAGATCTTATTGAAAAAGCGAAACAAATCGAAATACACGATGTGAAGCCGTTTTATCATAGCAAAATATTTGAGTTGAATAATTTTCTGTATGATTCAAAAAGGAAGGTTATTATTCATACAGTTCCTGAAGCTTTAGTGGAGGATTAAGATGTTGTAATCTAATTTTAAGGTTATGTGTGTTTTAATATGTATTCTCAGTTCGTTTTTATAAATAATATAAGTTTTTTATCGATAAAAAATACTTTTCTAAGGCCCAGTTTTATCATCCCCTTGATTATGGTTACAGTGGTTAAGCGTTCTTGTTGGCTAAGAGCTAAAGTTAACTTAACTAATATAATATATTGAGGTCATTTTTGGAATAACATTAATCTAGGAGGAAATTGAATATGATAAAAGAAAGGTATGAAGGCGCATGATAAGCAATTCAATTCAATAAAACTATTACATCAATTACCGATTTCTTTCTTGTTTGCAAAATTTGTTCTTACAACCGGACGGTTGTCCAACCCATTTTAATATAAATGCGAGTTATTATCTAAACTCACTGTTTTAAAAGCGATGGATTGGAAGAGGATCTTATTTCTATGGCCGGCCAAATTCCCACACTCAACTTGTTTGAATATTTATGTATGGGGGTGGTTAATAGTGCTTCAAACTCAATCTACAATCAGACAAGACATGGAAAATAGGATTCGGAATTCCTTTCACAACCTACCAAGAGCAGAAATTTAAGGCGCAGTTTTTCCCACGCAAGAGAGGCTTCAGCAATGTATAGAACGTGATGGACGGCAATTTGAGTATTTAAGGAGACATTAAACAAATTTTGTAAAAGCCGAGATAATTTCTTTATGTTTATTTTTGTCAATATACCAAATTTTCGCTTCTAAATGGACTGGGAATGGAAAAACAATAATGCTCTCAAAAGTAAGGTGATCGAAGAAATCCATTGAATTTTCTCATAAAATGTTCTTTCACCGATATTTTAGGTTAGGAACATGATATCGAGATACGGTTTTCACTAGCTTGTTTGGGCTTCATTTTGCTGTTTTTTCATGAAAAGAAAGAAATAAATTTAACTTTTCTAAGAAAATTCACAATATCTATTGTAATATCCAAAAATGCCCTCTAGTGTCAATGCACTAACTTACAATTACTAGAAATAAGGTAGGATTGTAGTCCAAGAAAAACACCAAGTTTATTAAAATCTGTTTAGCCACTTTGAAATTATTGGCATTTGTATAGAGATATTTTCAAACACCATATTTTCAATTTGACTATTTAAGGAAGTATTAAACAAATTTTTTGAAGGCCAAGATAATATGTCAAATTTTCGCTTCTAAACGGACCAAAAAACAATAGAATGCTCTCAAAAGTGAGGTGAAGTATTTTCTAAACTAAGGCACTTGAAAATTTTTTAAAAAAACTGATCGAAATCCATTGGATTTTTTCATAAAATCTGCTTCCTCCGATATTTTAGGTTAGGAACATGATATGGAGGTACGGTTTTCACTAGCTTGTTTGGGCTTCATTTTGCTGTTTTTCCATGAAAAGAAAGTAATGCCAATAGATTTAACTTTTCTAAGAAAATTCACAATATCTATTGTAAGTGCCGGTGCACCAACTTACAATCACTAGAAATAAGGTAGGATTATTATTATTAAAATGAGTTTAGCATTTGTTTGATTGGCATTTGTTTGCAAACATTTTCAAACACTCCCCACCACTTTATTTTTAGAGATAGGGCAAAAAAACTAATATATATAAACTGTAAAAGGCATATACCCAAAGCATATACCCTTTTTTATGTTAATACAGCGTTTTTTATACAGGATGATTTACATAAGAACCGACACAGAGCAAGGACATGTAGAGGACAATAAATTAAGATAATTTAACGCAACTTATCTCTATACTAAGTTGTACCCCTGAGGAGTTATAGGCCTTCAAAGTTGGGTCTTAAAGTTTTAAAATATTGAATATCTTCGTAATACATTAAACTAGAAAAACCAAATTTGGTATACGTTATGAGTGTACCGAGGGTATTAATTGGTAGCAAGTTGAGGCCAATTGAGGCATTCCAAAGGGTTGATTAAGGGTGATGGTCCCCTAAATTTTGACAGATTTTTTTAACCTTTTGGTGAATTTAATGCATTATTACCTCATTTCATGTGGAATTTAATTCTAAACCTTTCCTTACTCTTATTATTTTTTAAAAAACTTTGTCGTTTTCATAAAAAACTTAAATAAGCGAAAATACAGTAGTCGGCTATGAAATTGTACGTCAAACTTGACAAATAGGTTATAAAGTTATTTGACAACAAGGTTTTATAACCTATTTGTCAAATTTGACATACAATTTCACAGCCGACTACTGAATTTTCGATGATTTTAAGTAGCATTAACGAAATACGTGTCTTTAGTTATTTGAGTTTTTTATGAAAACGGCAATGTTTTTTAAAGAATAATAAGAGTAAAAAACGTTTTAGAATTAAATTCCACATGAAATGAAGTAGTAAATTATTAAATCCGACAAAAGGTTAAAAAAATATGTCAAAATTTATGGTACCATTACCCTTAATCAACCCTTTGAAATGCCTCAATTGAGTTCAATTTGCTACCAATTAATACCCTTGGTACACTCATAACGTATACCAAATTTGGTTCTTCTAGCTTAATTTATTACGAAGATATTGAACTTTTTAAAAATTTAAGAGCCAACTTTGAAGGCCTATAACTCCTCAGGTGTACAACTTAGTATAGAGGTAAGTTACTTTAAATCATCTTAATTTATTGTCCTATACATGTCCCTGCTCTGTGTCGGTTCTTATGTGAATCACTCTGTATATAGTAGAAACCACGAGAGCTGGCAGTGACTTGACGTTTAAAAATGGTATGAATCAAGATATGGACGTACGACTTAGATTATTTCACCACATACATTTAAGTGTAGGTTATGTTAGTAATGGAGGTTATATGTCAAACATTGTCAAAGATATTATTTAATGATTTTCCTTTCAAAGAAAACATTTTCGGCTTGTGAAAACACTAACAGATTCATGACAACGCTGACAAGACGTTTCGATTTGAGGTTATAATTATAGAGTTACATCCCTTAGGGCCGGTTGTACCACCTCCCGATAAGTTTATGCGATAGATAAATTGGCGCACTTAGCCAATGAGAGCGCTTAAAACCGCTGTAACCATGGTAATTATCCGCTAGACAGTTTATCGGGAGGTGGTACAACCGGCCCTTAGGTCCATTACTACCATCTTTTAGTTAAATTTATCTTATAGATAAACCCATCTACTAGCCAATCAGAGCGTGAAATAGCTGTAACCGTAGCAATAATCCCTTAGATAGCTTAACCAGAAGATGGTAGTAACAAGCCTTAGAAGAACAGACGTACTTTTTCGACGTGGCCATTTGAATTGTACAGCAGACATATTAAACTAATGCTATCTCTTTCTAACACATTACTCTCTAGCAGTTTGTGAACTACGTATGGCATTTGTAAGAGCGGAAAACGATGATTTACTGCCAGCTCTCGTGGCGTCTACTATATCTATAAAAGTTTTAGTGTTTTTTAAAATCTATTACAATAAAGACAAATTAAGTATACAGCGAATACAGGGTCAGTCAAAAAGTTATGACGAAACCAAGTTGTGTTTTCTTTAGTGGAACATTCTGTATATTATTCCATATTTCGGTTCATCTCGAAATTCTAAACAAATTCATGTTGCATATCGTAAACCTAAACTTAACCGTTTTCGAGATATTGAACTTTGAAAATCGCTCTTATAAATTATTACCAAGGACAGTAGAATCTAACAGGACTGCCACATCCATTGTATTTTTGTAGCCCACTACGGGTTGGTTGCCCGCAGTCTACGTCACAGTATTTGCCACGCCTGGTAACTGTTTGTGTTTTTAGAGGTTATATGATAGACATTAATACGTCTAAAAACATAAAACTTCAAAAATAATATGAATACGTCTACGATATAACCTCTAAAAGCACACAGCAAACGCATAGACCATAACAACAGCTGGGCGTGGAAAATGGTGTGAAGTAGTTTGTGGGCAGGTTGTCACAACAATGGATGTAGCAGTCCTGTTAGATTCTACTGTCCTTGAATTATTACACAAAAATATTTTTGTCGATTATGTTCATAATTCATCAAGGTACCTTTGAAAATTTCTTACCTCCATAGCAACGTAGTGGCATAACAAACGTCAAAAATGTATGGATAGAAAATATCTGGAAAACGGTTAAGTTAAGGTCTATGATGTGTTACATGAATTTTGTTTAGAATTTCGAAATAAATTGAAATATGGAATAATATACAGAGGTGTTCCATTAAAGAAAACGTAATTTTGTTTCGTCATAACTTTTTGACTGACCTGTATACTCAATTTGTCTTCATTGTTTCCGTTTCCATACATATCAGCAGAGATAATATAAGCATATCAGCGACCTGTATAGAGGATTGGGTGGTGTTTTGAATGTTAACTTTGATTTTACGTACTTATAATGTGCATGTATGACGTTTCTATAAAGTGAAAGTGGTTCCAATAGCAGTCCTCATTGACCAGCACCTCAAAAGCTGGATTGATTGAATGANACTTATCGGGTACTCAGCGGTGCCGATAAGACACTTATCCGGCAGATATTTATGGTTACCAAGGTTTTTATATAAAAACTTTGTATGATTACTGCATAGGTTAACCTCTAACATTAAACGTTAACCTTATATGTACGATGTGTCAGTGAAAATTTTTTTAAACAATTTATATTGTCAAAGTCATAATTCAAACTTCAAAGAAAGACGTTGGCGTTACCATTCTACGGCATAAATCACTAGATATAGGGAAAAACTACTACCAACCGACTATTGTTTCGCTGATAGCAATCCTACCGACAAAAACAGTTTGTACAACAGCGAATATCTTTATCCTCCTGATAAGTTTATCGGGCGGATAGATATCAGGTAGATTTATCGGTATATTGTACAACCGGCCCTTAGCCAATGAGAGCGCTTAAAACCGCTGTAACCATGGTAATTATCCGCTAGATAGTTTATCGGGAGGTGGTACAACCGGCCCTTAGAAGAACAGACGTACTTTTTCGACGTGGCCATTTGAATTGTACAGCAGACATATTAAACTAATGCTATCTCTTTCTAACACACATTACTCTCTAGCGGTTTGTGAACTACGTATGGCATTTGTAAGAGCGGAAAACGATGATTTACTGCCAGCTCTCGTGGCGTGTACTATATCTATAAAAGTTTTAGTGTTTCTTAAAATCTATTACAATAAAGACAAATTAAGTATACAGCGTATACAGGGTCAGTCAAAAAGTTATGACGAAACCAAGTTGTGTTTTCTTTAGTGGAGCATTCTGTATATTATTCCATATTTCGGTTCATCTCGAAATTCTAAACAAATTCATGTTGCACATCGTAAACCTAAACTTAACCGTTTTCGAGATATTAAACTTTGAAAATCACTCTTATAAATTATTACACAAAAATGTTTTTGTCGATTATGTTCATAATTTATCAAGGTACCTTTGAAAGTTTCTTACCTCCATAGCAACGTTTTGGCATAACAAACGTCAAAAATGTATGGATGGAAAACGGTTAAGTTAAGGTCTATGATGTGTTACATGAATTTTGTTTAGAATTTCGAGATAAATTGAAATATGGAATAATATACAGAGGTGTTCCATTAAAGAAAACGTAATTTTGTTTCGTCATAACTTTTTGTCTGACCTGTATACTTAATTTGTCTTTATTGTTTCCGTTTCCATACATATGAGCGACCTGTATACAGGATTGGGTGGTGTTTTGAATGAACTCTGACTTCAAATACTTATAATGTGCATGTATGACGTTTCTATAAAGTGAAAGTGGTTCGAATAGCAGTCCTCATTGACCAGCACCTCAAAAGCTGGATTGATTGAATGATCCCATGAAAAAGCAAACTATCTGTCTATTCCTGGTACCAGCAAAATATTCATATGGTCATTTTCAGAACATATAATCTTGTCAAAGGCAGAAATAAAATATTTTGCACAAAGGATAATTTTCATCAAACATCTCATGAAACTAAAGATTAATAATAATTACCTAAAGAATTTTTTTTAGGTTATGTTACAAAGTTAATTATTAAAACAAATTACATTATAAGCTCTTTATTAATACAAAATCGTGTTCTATTTTTCTTACTTAATATTATTAAATCATAAATAATGTATTTATAAAAATATTGAACTCTTTGTTATTCAGAATCCGAACTAGATGTAGAACTAGAGTTGTATTCTTCACTATCAGAACTAGATTCAGAATCGTCGGTATCACTACTGCTACTGCTACAACTACTAGTGGTATCTGAGTCATTATCTGAAGTACCCGAAGAAGAATCTGGTTTACTATTATTACTTTCTACATTTTCCTGGTTACTTTTTGCTTCAATTAGTTTCATTTTCTTCTTTAAAGTCTCCGTACGCGAGGATCTGTGTAAGTATTTACGTTTACCTTTACATTCGTAGGACCAGTGACCGTATTCAAGACATTTTTGGCAACGAACACCTTGAGGTGGGTAGTTTGCTTGTTTTCTAGGTTATGCATAAAATTAATTGCAATTAAAAATTATTGTTATTGAATTATTTGATTCTGTTTTAACTTACTTTTTACCGAAATATCCGTTCGTCATGATTACTGATTACAACATTTTTTTCTTATGATTAAATTTTTATTAGGTTATTTGGTAAGCGTCAAGCAATAATATGGTGGAGACATCTATTAATGATGAACGAAAGTTGAGTGGCTTAATTTTTTTTCGCTATGAGCGCCATCTGTAAGAAATTAATGATTTGTTTAAATTATTAACTAATAAATTGTTTATGAAATGAATATAATAATATTAATATTTTTATCTTTATGTTGATGTTTCTGTTATTTTTTATTTTAATTTGAAATAATTGAGATGGGTTTCTGCGCCGCGACGCCTAATTTTTGATCAGTAGATGGTTCGAAGTAGCAAGTGCGTCGGCGCTTTGATCCCCCACCTAGACTGGACGTCGGTTCGGCGGCGGCGCCTCGACGTCCCCCCTAGTAGTAGTCGTCGCCGGAGCGCTGCCGCCGTCGCACGCCGCCCCCCGGTGCGCCCCTCGATGTGATTTCACACAGTGTAATAGAAGGAGCTTTTTCGTTCCAAGGTGATTGAGATGCGATCGTTGGCCTCGCGTCGCGCTGCCGCAGCCGTCGTCGTCGCCGCCGTCGGTTCCGTGCCTAGACGCCGTTACTGCTGCTGCCGCCGAAGCCGCCGCCCCCCGATGAGCAGAGGAGTCGCCGCCGATGATGCCGTCGTAGTCGTGCGCGCCGTCGCCCTCGGAAATGTCGCGGCCCCGCGTCACCAATAGACGCGCTGCCGACGCCGCCGCCGCCAACGTCGTCGACGCCGCCACCGCCACCACTATGCACGCCGCCGAGGTCACGTAAGCAAAAGTGAACAAGCTTAAAAAAAAACAAAAAAGAAAAAGAAACAAAAAAAGCCCTCCTCTTTAAATAAAGGAATAAACATAAAGGAATAAGAAGAGAAAAGCGTCTTTTCTTTTCCTCACTTTACGTGTATAATACTGTTATTGTATTATGTAAAGGAGGAGCCCCCTTCGAGACACACAGACATAAATACATATATAGCATAGAGAAAAAGGATAAAAAGAGAGGTGATAAAGCGGATGAACGAGCGAGCAAAAAGGATGGTGGTTTGTCGTCACGTCACCGCGACCCTCTTCTAAATAACTAACATAATACAACATTTAAAAAATCAACAACAATAACAAGTCAGATTTCTTTTAATTGTTTCTTTCTAACCTAAACCAACAAAAGTAAAGAGACGAGGATAAAGAAAACCATTGACATCCAAAAGATACAAAATAGTTTTTCTTTTATCGTCTCGGTAAAAAAAAGTGGTGGAGGAGGAGGACGAGGAGGAGGTGGAAGAGATTGAAAAGCACAAGAAGGTGGTGAAGGAAAAGAAGAAGGTACGAAGAATAAGAAGAAGGAAGCCGCCGTTACAATGGCGGCTCATGGGGTTGTCACGTCGGTTGGTGCCATCGAACAACAATCGCACCACCATCAAACGACGACGACGACGCCCCAGCACGGCCACACCTTCGGCAAAAAGACCTTCCACAAGCCGACCTACTGCCATCACTGCAGCGACATGCTATGGGGATTGATACAACAAGGATTTATATGCGAAGGTAACAAATTTCAATTTCCCGCTCATTTCCTTATCTTCATATCGCAACCATGGCGTTAAGCTTTTTTCATTTCGAGAATTGAGGTCGCGTGGCGTCGCGACGCCTTTGGCTGCCATTTTGTTGTCGTCGACATCGTCATCGAAGCGCGCGTGCTCCATGGATTTCGGATAGAGGGCGTTGTGTCGACGTCGAGCAAATTTGGCCGAAAAGTTTTTATTTCCAATTTAATTTATTTCTTTGTTTAATGAAGTTGCAAAAAAAAAAACTATAAAAAGTGCAATATATTTTAGGTTTTACGTTTAGTTTTTAACAGCTTGGGATCTTTATATGTATTGTTTTGTATGGGCTGTAATTCGTGTCTTCGAGTACGAAATTTTGTTGATAACAAACAAAGCGCAGTTTAATCTTTGCTAATTTCCAATACCTTCTTCACTGTATACACTTACCATTTTGGGCATTTTCTTGTTGGGATACCGTTTAAACACCATTCGCGCTTCATGTTGCCATATCAGTGCCATCAGACTACCCGCTCAGGTGAACAGAATCTCAATAAAACTCCCAATAACGTTCCTCAAGGTTATGGTCGTTATTAAGACAAGTTACAGACGATGTTAACAAGTGTTGGAGATGCTTCTGAAAAAGACAAACCACGATATGGAAATGTGTCAAAGACAATTCTTAGAAAGTTAACCAATGATATTGAATGGTCAAGGTTGTCAATAAATTGTGGTAGGATAAATGAGAGATTTACATTATATTGTGTACGATTTGGCTGCCACGGACATCGCAACCATAGAGAAAATGATGTAGATTCAGTTTTGATCTCCTCAACTGGATCTGTGACTTGCATACAACACTGCGGCACCAACGGACTTTTTGCGAATCCTTCCAGTACAACTTCTGATAAATCAGCCGCTTAATTTCTTATTTCGTACTATTAGACAAGATCTGGTTAACCGTTTCATCGTCTTTAGTACAAAAACAGCAAAGAGAGCCCCGCTGCAGCCTGTTTATGGGCTTGTGGTCTAAACAGGTTGACAAACATGACGATGCCTTCTCTTTGTATGCTAAATGATTGCAGCAATTTCCACCAGATTAGTGAAATCCAAGTAGATAGTAAAAGTCTTACCTCCAATGTTAGATTTTTTTAATCAAGTTTGCGTCCAATTTTATGACGATTAACTCAGAATATTTCACAGAAGTATTTTTACTTAAATGGCCCCAGAACCATCCTGCCTTCTTAAACGATGTGTGTATATGAAAGTGTATGTGAAAGTTTATGCTGTTTAACGTGTTATTTTACTGAAAATTATGCGTGGTATCATAAACATCCATGTTATTTGTAACTATACTGCGATATAGCGTTGATACAAAAATTACATGGATATTTAATACAATATAAACCATTGAAAATATATAAAATAATCTGGAACATTGATAAGTTAACTGCGGTTTTGATATAATCGTTTCATGCACCACATCCATAACCGCATTTTCCTTTCTGATAAGCAAAAATTATTTAATTAAAAATTTTATGATATAAAAGTATCATATTTGTTGATGAGATCCATCTCGAAATGTTAAGAAAAACGCAACAGATAGAAAACTGCCGCCGCCGCTGGAGTCCGCTTTGTGGGTGGGTGGGGTATCCTATCCCGTTGGTATCGATCGTCGCGAACTGCCGCGTACGCTTCCCGTAATCGGGACGCACGTCATTGCTATGACGTCAGAGGAGCGAACGGGAACGAGGCGAACGCTACGAGCGTGTGGCCGAGAGAGAACGAATATGGGAGTTCGTCCGCTTGCCTTCCTCGCCTGCCTCTTAGGACTGGAACTCCACACTCCGCGCCGCGTCGTTTGACCCAATTCCAGAACCAATTCTTATCTAAACGGTGTTCCAAAATCTCTCCTTTCCCCTCACTCCTTCATCTCTCTCCCGATATTCCCATCTATAAGTAAGTATTCTATTCTATTATTTTCTATATAGCTTTATAATTAATTATATATATATATGTATAATATATACATATTATATACAAGTTCGGTTTTTATCTGTATTTAATAAAAGTTTGTTTTGACCGATATTTTGTTTCCTGCTCTTTCGGCAAGTCTTTGGAGTGTGGCTTTTGCCGAGAGTCCAAAGCGGTGGTGGACGGAGGTGGCTGTTGCTGCTGCTCCTGCTTCGGCTTTGGCAGGCCACTGGATCAATAGCGCCCAGACTACGGACACAGTTGTAGAGAGTATTTGCGATGAGCCCTCATCGCTACATATTTGAAACTCCTAAAAACGGATCAACCTTATTTTGAAAATTAATTTTAAAATCGAATTTCTCAATAATGCTAAATTTATTCTTCGAAAATTAGAACAAAATCTGAATATATATTTTTCTGTATAAAGCTATATATACAATATTGTATTAATTTCTCTAACGAGGATACAGATTAATGATGACTGACCATTTCTTGTAGCCTAACTTGGAAGCTATAGATCTTAAGAACATGTAGTTCCAGAAAGATTGCTGTGTTGGGGGCCTGACTGGAGAAGTTCTGCCGATTGTAGTAGGAAAAGATGGACGAGGCAAAATTATTATTTCTTAAAATAAAATCCCTTTCAGGTATTTGTTAATCATTATTATTATTGCTGCCGGGCTGAGGAGAGCGGCCTCTCACGTCACCGCGACCTATAAGACCTGTTGTAACTTTAGCCTTCCAAAAGTTTAGGGCAAATGTAGGTCCTTAATGAACCTTAGTATTGCTCCAAGGTCCTGTTCCTTTATGTCGGTAGGTGTCATAAAAGCTTTATCGAAAATTTAGTGTTCAGCCATTTTTGACTCGTTGCAAGGTCGACAAGTTTGATCCTCAGCTTGTCCAATGTGGAAGAGGTGGTATTTTAGGGGTGCATGGCTGCTCAGGAAACCTGAGAGCGTCCTTAGATCCCCTTTGCTGAGACATAAAACCTCTTTAGTTTTGTTTTGCGACGGAGTTATCATACTCTTTGCTTGTCTATGACCTGGAAGTCTTTTCCAGCGTAAGGCTACCTTTGCCCTCAATGTTGCTCTGACCTGGAACCCACCATAGAGTAAAAGTATTGCCCCTGGTGAGTTCTCTCAGGTTGTTGGTACACTCACTGATCCGTGCGCAGTCACACGTGTATGCCTGAATTGCCTTTAGGGTGGCCCAACTGCATGCGAAAATGTTTATGGATGCACCTTTCTGTCCCTTTTGTAGGATCAAAGCGGTGCAGAAGTTTTTAGCAAGTACTTCTACTTGAAAAATGGTGATGTCCGAGCTGAGAGGCAATTTAATGCGGCTATTTGTTCCACTAATATCCACGCCTACTCTGGTTCCAACTGTCCTTGAAGCATCCGTGTACCAGGCAAGGGCTTCTCTTTTTAGATGAGGTACACCCTTCGTCCATTCATCCCTGCTTCTAAATATGACCTTATACGGCTGGTCGAAATTGTATTCTGTCGGTATAAGGTCCATTTGAATTACAATCAAGTGATTTAGACATTGGTCCTTGAATATTTAGACGTGTCCTTTGAGGTTACCCTGCGTCAGTTTGAGCGAACAGCATGTTTTCAGTGATAAGGCACTTAAAACTGCCTTCTTTTGTATATATAAATGAAGTGGTGTGAGATCAAGTGGGGCTTCAAGAGCAGCCGTCGGACAAGATCTCACCGCTGGATTTGTGCCAGCTGTTGTTGTGTTGTCTTATGATTTGTTTTTGTCCACCAAACCAGTGAGGCATAGGCAATAATCAGACCCATAGTCGTCTGATTATTGTTACGTATTCGTGATTTATGACCCCAGTTTCTTCCGAGTTTAAAACTCCTAGTTATTTAACTTCTGTTTTGAGGTTAATAGTTCTGCTTTCAATGGAGAGTGTTGTCAATCGTAGCTTCCTCCTCTGAGTGAAAGGGATTATTTCGACTTTGTTTGGATTGATGCTGAACTGACTAGGGCTTTCTGCATTAGTTGAGTTATGATTGTGTCATATTTACCTCGGATTGTCATCAGTATACCCCCGAATTATGAATCCATTTTTTGTTAAGGTGTTCATTAAGTCATCAACTACCAGGCACCATTTTATTAACCACAACTCGATTTAAAGCACGGATAATCCATCTGATTCAAGAAATCTCCAGTATTTTTTTACATAATTACTTTTCCATGGCATTTGTATTTATGTAAAATCCATTACGGTTGTGTTCAACGAGAACTTTGGCTTGTTCAGAAACTCCCCTATTTTTCATAATTTTAATCATTTTGTATAGAATTTCTGCTTATGTATTGTCTACATGGTTTTAGCATCAAGTGAACCTTATTTGCTCCATTTTGCAATGATAAATCCAATTTTGTTTGTATTTTCTTTTGTTTGTACTCACAAGCAGCGGTTTAGAGGCTTCGAATATTTATGCGGCTATTTTTTGCACACTTCAACTCAACAATTACTTCTTGCAATGTAGCAATAAACCCAGTTAAATAAACTGCTTGATGTTTTATTTATTAAATATTTACGGAAAGATTTCAATCATTACTGCGATCGGTGTTGTTTACTTACTCGCGTATCTTGCTGCCTACTATATTAAATAAATTATGCCCTATTCACGTTTATTTAGTGACCAAAACAAGCCTGAATGAAAATTTTATATTTAAAAAGTTGTTTACCATAAAATAATTGCCTTAATTAACACTTTTCTTATTATTTTTATTTCAGTTTGTAACTTTGTGGTTCACGACAGATGTTTGAAAACGGTGGTGTCTCCATGTTCGAGCATAGCGGCCTGTTTGATAAAGGTAAAAATAAATGTTTTGATTTTTTTATTAATTATTTGTTGATTTATTACGTTATATAGAACCCAGTGGCACATTGTTGGTCGGAAACGTTCCATCATAAACGCAAGTTTTGCAACGTTTGTAGAAAACGATTGGATGACAGCGAATCGATTCATTGCGAAAGTAAGAACTTTACAATTAACAATATTTATTAACTGATTTAATTTTTAGTTTGTGAATACTACGTGCACACGGAATGTCAAGATTTCGCGGTGGCTGATTGCAAGGAGAATGCCACTTATCATCCGGGAAAAAGGATAACGAACGTCCACCACGAACACCACTGGCGAGAAGGCAATTTACCTAGTAACTCCAAGTGCGCACAATGCAAGAAAACGTGTTGGACGTCCGAATGTCTTTCCGGTTACAGATGCGAATGGTGTGGCATTACCGTAAGTATCACCTTTAACTTTACCTTAAATTATCTCAATAAGAGTTATTTTTGGATTCTAGTGTCACGCCGTTTGCCACCTAAGCATTCCCCAAAATTGCACGTTTGGTATTTTGGAGCCGATATATTTGCCGCCTCACGCGGTTAGCATACCAAGAACGGAAGTTCCAATGGAAGCCATAATCGGGGTTCAAGTAAGAAGAAAAGACACATTATCCCGTGAGTATATTTCCTCAAACAAATCAAAAATAAATTTTGATGAAACGTTTCCTTCTCTCTCTCAGTTAGAGATTTTGAATTGAGAGGATGAATAGCACATAGTGTCCTCCTTATCGGCTTTATTCGTTTGACACAATAGAGGGCATCGATTTATACGCTCCGAAAGACAAAAGCGGCCCTTTCGGCCAGACGTTAAACCGTTGTTGTTGTGTCCACGTCGCCCTAGTTGTGCCATTCGAAGACTTTAGATATAACGACTTTAGACATTCTCTATGCGAAGGAAACCAGATTGTTTATTTTATCAATTCAAAACTAATATTAAAAAAATAACCAAATCAAATCGAACGAAAAGCTGCACATTATAGCTTTTATCTTCCCCTTGATTTCCTCTTTTGTTTTTCAAGATAACAAGCGCATGATGATTTTGCAGTCGAACGCCCCCAGAGGCCTTCTCGGGCCTTTTCAAAGGGTCTTAAACTCGTTCTCCCCGGGTCTTGTTACTTTAGAGGTATTTTTGTTTTCGTTTTTTTTTATTTTCTTAAAAATTAACACTATGTGCTTTTGATTGACTTGATTCAATTTTAATTTAACCATCTTTTTTAAAAGATCTTAACATATTGCTCATTAAATACAAAAAGGCATACCAAAATTTAAAACATGACATTTGGATCACATTTTTGCAATTAAACGATTTTGAGATTTTTTTTAATTGTATTTAAGGAACGATATCATCTTAAATACCGAGCATAACCTAGAAAAGTGAGACTTAATTTGTTTTTAGCTCGAAGTATATCGGAAGAATTTAGCAGCGGAGACAACCGGTACCGCGACAACGAAGATTACCAACAATCCTCACATCCATCAAGTCAAGCGAAGGACCGCGACAAACAAAACAAGGAGAAAGAGGATCGCGATGAAGAAGTGATTAAGGTGTACGATGGGAATAGCTCGTTGCGAAGAAGGATTTTTCAGACGATCGTCGTTTCGAGACAGGCCACTTTAACGCAACTTTTGACGGTGTCTTTACGGGCGTTTCATATCACCAAGGACCCAAGCTTTTTCCATCTAACCGATTTGTACTCACCCGATGAGGTTAGGTTGCAAGATCCAACCCCGGTGTTGAACTTGCATAGAAAGGAGGGAAAGAGGCCAGCAATATTTCTCAGATTTAAGTAAGTTAAATAGGTACAGGGTGTCCCAATTTCGATGTCCGCATAGGCTATCTCCGAAACTAAAAGAGATAGAAAAAAAGTAGCTTACATGTCATGATCTCGTTTTTCGAGAAAATGCTAATGCCGAAAACTCCGAACAGCTATCGTCTTTTGTTTTCGCCCTATCGGCAAAAACTGAAAATTTTGCGAAAACGACAATCGCGAATATCTCACTTATTATCAAAGATGGAGTATTATAAATAAAACATTATATGGGCAACTTTTTACGAAGAATTCAGTGGCGTAGGTAGAATTTTTTTCCCATCTTTTATTTTCGAGATTTTAGACGTAACTTTATTTTTTTAAATGGAAACCATAGTTGGCTATGACCTAAAATAATTTGTTATTTTCTTCTGATAACAAATATATATAGTTTGTGGGGTATATTTCTTATAGTTATTGAATAATTAACAAAAATTCATTTTGTTCTATCTAAAACTAATGTATGTATTTAAAAGTTAATGTTGCTATGGTGATAACCATACATACTATGATGGAACATAATGTATCAAATAATTGCCAAAGTTTGTATTTAAAAATTCGATAACAACTCTGGCATTATGTGCTGGTACGATGCACCAGCATGTTAAGTGTCAAAGTATAACAAAACTGAATAAAACTTTACAATGAATTTCGAAAATTATGAAAAATGTAACATGATGGAATGCTATATGTTATCAGATAAGAATGCGACGTTAGCCGCGGAATTTTATTTCACAAGATATCCAGAAAGAAGACAACCGCACGTAAGAACCTTCAGCCGGTTAGCAGAAAATTTAATAGATATTTGGTCCTTCCCCAAACCACATACAAAAACATACCAAAATGACCTGCAAGAGAAATTGCAACAAGACGTCTGACCCAAAAGCCGCTGCTCCCGAATATGAAAGAAAAATAAGTATAAACCATACAAAGCGGGGCTAACTCATTATTTACGTGCCGGAGATGTCAATCGAAGATTAGAATTTTGTAGATGATATTTAAAAAAATTAAATAATCTGCTGTTTGTTCAAAATGTTATCTGGACCGATGAAGTCTCTGAGTGTTCAAAGAAGATTGGGGTTCAATGTATGGTGTGCCCTTTTAGATAATAGAATTTTGGCATATAGTATCTACCATAAAAACTTAAACTCAGGGAAATACCTCAATATATTAAGGCAGCACATTGAGCCTTTGGTCGACAATTTGCCACTAAATATGTCTCAAATGATATATTTTCAATATGACGGAGCACCAGCACATAATGCCAGAGTTGTTAGTGAATTTTTAAATACTACTACAAACTCAAGGACAGTAGAATCTAACAGGACTGCTACATCCATTGTTGTGACAGCCTACCCGCAAACTACGTCACACCATTTTCCACGCCTAGCTGTTGTTATGGTCTATGCGTTTGCTGTGTGTTTTTAGAGGTTATATCCTAGACGTATTCATATTAGTTTTGAAGTTTTATGTTTTTAGACGTATTAATGTCCATCATATAACCTCTAAAAACATAGACAGTTACCAGGCGTGGCAAATAGTGTGACGTAGAGTGCGGGCAACCAACCCGTAGTCGACTACAAAAATACAATGGATGTAGCAGTCCTGTTAGATTCTACTGTCCTTGCTACAAACTTTGGCAATAATTGGAAACAATGCTTTCCCTCATGGTATGGTTATCACCATAACAACATTAAGTTTTAAATACATACAATAGTTTTAGAAAGAACAAAAAAAATTGATACATTATATTCCATCATAGTATGTATGGTTATCACCATAGCAACATTAACTTTTAAATACATACATTAGATTTAGATGGAACAAAATGAATTTTTGTTAATTATTCAATAACTATAAGAAATATACCCCACAAACTATATATATTTGTTATCAGAAGAAAATAACAAATTATTTTAAGTCATAGCCAACTATGGTTTCCATTTAAAAAAATAAAGTTACGTCTAAAATCTCGAAAATAAAAGATGGGAAAAAAATTCTACCTACGCCACTGAATTCTTCGTAAAAAGTTGCCCATATAATGTTTTATTTATAATACTCCATCTTTGATAATAAGTGAGATATTCGCGATTGTCGTTTTCGCAAAATTTTCAGTTTTTGCCGATAGGGCGAAAACAAAAGACGATAGCTGTTCGGAGTTTTCGGCATTAGCATTTTCTCGAAAAACGAGATCATGACATGTAAGCTACTTTTTTTCTATCACTTTTAGTTTCGGAGATAGCCTATGCGGACATCGAAATTGGGACATCCTGTACATTAAAAAAATTAATAACAATAATTTATTACTTTATATTCATTAGGGATGGTGACACGGACACAATAGAGGTTAGAGTTTACCCAGGGAAGTTACAAGTTTCACAGGCATTCTGCACCGTGCCCGTGGACGTAGCAACAACCGTAGCAGATTTGATTAAGGAAGCATTAAGAAGATTTGGACTTGTCGATTTTAAATGCGAAGATTATCGTTGTAGCGAGGTTTTATTAGATAGAGGAGTAACGGAAAGAGTTTTATCATGGAATGAACGTCCTTGGGAAATAATGAAACAACTCGGACAAGAAAGTATCCGCCAAATGGAATTGATGCGTTTCTATTTGCAATTGAAACAAGATCCGCACGGTCCAAATTTGGCACTGTTCGTCGGCAACTTGCCGCCGAACCTCTCCGAACGAAACTACGAGTGCATACTCACCGAGTTCCTCGGGCGCGAGAACAAATTTTCAAAAATCGGTCCGATTTATTACGAATACGGCTCGATGGTGATCACTTACGAGGACTCGGATAAGGCGGTTCGCGCCCTTTACGCACTGCGCGAATCCAAATTCGAAGACAAACATCTGCTGGTGATGCTCTTGCCCAATATCGAGCCGACGATGGTTCCAACCGGCGTTCAACCGCTTCTCGTTTTCGTCAATGTGAAATCGGGGGGCTGTCAGGGTCTCGAGTTGATATCCAGTTTTAGGAAATTATTGAATCCCTATCAAGTATTTGATTTGGATAATGGGGGTCCGTTGCCCGGATTGTACGTGTTTCGGAATATCCAGAATTATAAGATTTTGGTTTGTGGCGGTGACGGGACGATCGGATGGGTTTTACAGTGTTTGGACAATGTAGGGCAAGATTCGCAGTGTTCGTCACCGGCTTGCGCGATCGTCCCATTAGGAACTGGTAAGTTTCATATTAAATAACATTTCTGTATGATATCACAGGAACTAGAAGTTTTTTATTGATGTGTTTAATTGATGATATTTCCACAAGAATCCTTCAAGAAATGAATTTTATAGCGAATTTTGAAAATTATCGATGAAAATTGCAACATCGAAAATTTTATCAAAACTTCTAATATTGTTTTCTCAAAAACTAAAAGTTATTTTTCAAAACGGGTTGGTTCATTGGAAAGAGGACACGATTATTAACACTTT
>NW_019281895.1:22023-32351 GCF_000648695.1 Onthophagus taurus | reverse complement strand
ACCGTCACAGTTTTCATGTTTTTGGGAAATAGAGTGCGTCTAAACTGTTTGTAGTTAGACCAAAGTGCAATCTGATGAGTCGTTTGGAATGTATATCTATTAAATGGTCTGTGTAGGATTGTTGAAAAGCAAATCATGATGAGAAGTTTATAATTTTATGTGGAAAGAATTGTAAACATTTCTACGATTTTTATAACAATTCTAATTGTTTAGACGTGTACAAATAATAACAATGTTTCTTTTTTATTTTATAATTCGATTGACCTAATTGATTTGTTTAGTAATGGATTTTTAAAATACTATTTTGTACAAAAACTATTAAATAAAAAAAAATAAACATTGTAGTTATTTGTTTTACTTTATTATTATTATTATTATTGCTGCCGGACTGAAGGGAACGTCACCGCGACCTATAAGATCTATTGTAACTTAAGCCCTCCAGAGGTTTAGGGCAAATGTAGATGATGTAGATGTTCATATTTTTTATCCTCCATAATATTGTTCCATTGCCCCCCCTTAGTCATAAGCTGGCGACGCCCTTGATCTTTAGTATTGTTCCAAGGTTTTGTTCCTTTACGTCGGCGAACTTTACCGACAATGTTGTGCCTTAGGCGGCCTCTGGCGACGCATTCACACATTATATGTTTAGCAGTCTCTGACTCGTCGTTGTAAAATCGACAAGCTTGATCCCCAGCTTAACCAATATTGAAAAGGCATGGTCGTTCAGGAATCCTGAGGGAGACCTTAGATGCCTTTTGCTGAGGCATAAAACCTCTTTGGTTTTATTTTGCAATGGAGTTTTTTTACTTCTCGCCTGTCTGTGACCTACCTACATTGACGCCATCTATTGATTACCTGCTTTAAGTGTTTTTCTTTTGTAGTTCGGGCTTTTTTTTTTAAATTTATTGTTCATTCCCAAAAAGACATAAGAGTCCATAACAGGTATATAAACACTAAAATATAACAACACCGCAAGAAGAAGTTACATACATACATCTGTAGCATAGAGGTAAACTGTCGTATGTCCAATTTATGAAAAGCTGAGAAAATCAATTTTAAAGATTTTTTGCATGAATGAATGAAGTTTACAAGTTTACAAAAGCTTATACAAAACAGACCTTTTGAACTTAATCTAAATATTATCTGGGCTACACAATCATGTACATTAAACTTTTATGCACTAGTCATAAAATATGATTTAGTGGACATAAGGTTATTTACCTCGATTAAAAAGCTACCTTGAATTTTTTTGTACATGTTAAGATTTCCATCAAAAGCGAATTTAAAAAAGTAAATGGGTTGATTTGTATTTTTAAAATGTCTTCGAGCGGTGTCTTGGANTTGAAATGGGGAGAAAATGGGGAGAATTATGTTGAGAACTACTGCAGTAATACAAAGAAAATATGGTGATAATTCAATATAATAAATCAATAAAAAAAATTAATAACAATACACAAAATGAAAGAAATTATAATAAATTTATGTGACTCCTTTTGAGACACAAAATCTCACATAGAGAGAGAGAGTAAAAAAAAAATAATAAATCAAACGTTGATTAAAACTTGATGTCAAACAATCTAAAGGTTATGAACATGGTTAAATAAAGTCTTACTTCTATTCTCGCAAAAATAAAATCATCAATGAAATCAATAAAATTGATATTAAACAAAATGAATGTTATTTGATAATGAACGTAAGACATAGATAGCTATCTTTGAATTCAATCAAGGACTCTATTGGTCCACAAAACAAACCAAAATCTTGCGAGTCAAGATCACACATAAATAAAATAACATCAAAGATTAACAGATTTAGTTACGATTATCTCTCTCTGTTATTTAATGTGAATATATACTATTATTGAATATTATCCAAATACTTAAACATTAACTCAATTACATTAATTATTATAAATAAAAGAGAAAATTATCAAAATAGAAACTTTAAGAAAACTTATCTCAAAATAATATTCGTGGTTTAAATTCGGCAGTTATCCAAAACCAATTTCATTCCAGTTCGTAATTAGATGTAGTCCATCGCATAAAACCAAATAAGAAGTTAGGTTAGGGTAGCGACATCAGCTGATTATACCAGATTGTTCTTCGAACTACGATGTAAAGCGACCTTTGATACAGGACATTCAAGGTCAACCCGAACATCCAACGAAGAGACCAATTAAGAAATGATCTTCAAAACGAAAAAGAAAAAGTCCTTATAAAGAATAAATCTCACGGTAATCCCTTCTTCTGTCTCAGAAAGTCTAGAGAATAAAATATACGAATATTAGACTTGTGTATTTTAGAAAAGAAAAATCTTACCAACGAGTTGTAATGGACGAAGCGTGAAGTTAACCCTCAAATCCGAAAATATCGGTTCGATCAACGATCGAATAAGTAATCGGCCTTAATATATCCGTAAAACAACGAACCACGAGTTGTAGTTATACAACACTTTTAGTTCAACTCACAATGTGGCGAAACTAAGGCGTCAATAGGGTCAGTATCAACCACGTCTATACAGCAACAGGTGTAACGACAGAAGAGAGCGGAACTTAAAATTACGCCTAAAATAAATCATCGGCGCATGCGTACTAACCAAATCATTGGTGGTAATAAAAGATAGGGTAGAAATCTTTATCAAAAGAACAATCAATAACGAACAACAGATGTCGTGACGAACTTCAACCAAAAATTTAAAGAAAAGCAAAAACTATAACTCTATGCTAAATTACAAGTTAAACTTGTAACAACCTGACTTTTCAAGAAAAACCAATAACCAGGGAAAATATGACAAAACACTAAATACCAGTAGAAATGTGTCCAGGACCGAGACTTAAGCAGCGTTTTTGTTTTCGTCGAAACTAGATTAAATAA
The DNA here is from genome assembly GCF_000648695.1 of Onthophagus taurus. Classification (NCBI taxonomy): domain Eukaryota; kingdom Metazoa; phylum Arthropoda; class Insecta; order Coleoptera; family Scarabaeidae; genus Onthophagus; species Onthophagus taurus. The sequence goes on along the minus strand of NW_019281895.1, from coordinate 29,478 downwards.
ATGCATCGAGGTTTATAGAAGGCATTTCGCACATTAGTGAGCTATTTTTGCCAAAAATTTAAGTAATTTTAAGTGTTTTGGTTTATTTTGTTTTATTATCATTGTTGATGTTTCATTGATCCGTTGGCTTTTAAACACGCCTCAAAAGTAGTTTTGAAGCAGTTCTAAGCTTGGATAAAGTGTGAAGGAAGGTTCTAGGTAATAAGATTTTTGTGCTCTCTTATTTGTTTCCTAAGGTAACTTGATCCGATTAAGATATACGAATTTTTAACATTTTCTTCTATAATTCGAGAATGGATGGAGATATCGAGATGCGGTTTTCACTAATATTTAGCAAACTTTATGGTGATTAAGGGTCTGTAAGTAATAAGTAAATAGTATCGTTCCATTTAACTTTTCTTCAGAAATCACAAAAATATGTTATCGTTGCAGATAACGCCCTCTAACTTATTTGTTTTATAGCAAACGGTCTTACTGAAAATATCTTTTAAAAGAGCATGAAATGCTCTTTCAAACAAGACCAAAAATATTCAAATCGGTTGAATGGTCCAGGAGGTATTAAAATGTAAACATTTGAAAACGCATTGGCCTCCCCCTCCCTTATTATGACAGATATGAGAAATATCGCAAAACAACACACTGTATATATATATATCTTTTCCATGCCTTTCTTCGTCAAAATTTCAAACATTTTTCTAAAGGTGTAAGATGTAACAAGATATAAGTACGAAGGCTTTCACGGCCAGTTTTAATTGAACTAAAATTAGAACTAAAACTAGAACTAACACTAGAAACTTTCGGGTTTCGGATGCCATGTTGCAACCTTCTTCAGAAACTGGTTCGAAGTGACACTTCGAAGACACTAATTTTAGTTCAATGTAACAAGATGTGTAAGTAAGTTTCGGAATATTCGCTTCTCACTTACTTGTAAGGTAAAAATGTTATCTATACATGATCTTCCTGCATGGAAACCGCTTCTTCTATTTCTTCGTTATAGATTTGCCGTACAACCTTCCTATCGAACTCGCAACATTTATTTCACTATAGTTTCCGTATTGCCTTCTACTCCCCTTTTTATGTATGGAACTAATGTGTGTCAATTCGAGTCTCTTGGAATGTTTTGTCCCTCCATCAAGCATTTATGATAGAAACCCTGCCATATATTACGTGAACCGTACATTAAAAGTTCAACTGGAATGTTTCCAGACCTCGGGGCTTCACTATTTTCATTTATTTTAGCGCTTTCTTTACTTTGCATCTATTTGTATCTCGTCTATTCCAGTTTTGAATTTTGGTCTGCCTTCTGTAAGCAGTTGTCTATAACGTTCTCGCCGTTCTTCTTCCTTTAATATAATTTTCTTCCTTGATTCTCCCAAACACCTTTTTTACTTCTTTACATTTCCTCTCCTACTCAATCTCATTTTTGTTCACTATATTTTTTTACTTCTCTGTTTCTTCTAGCATTGTTAGCACTTTATAGGAATAAAACAAAAATCGTCAAAATTTCTATTATGGATGGTTTACGTTCAATAATCCATTACTACTCAAAAAGTATAATAGATAGAGTAGACCATGATAAAAACAAAAATGGTTCGTATACTTCGTATAGATTCATGCAAGCACAATTCAAAATCAATTACAACGAAAATTGCTAAAATCTCTAATGCAAATTGCATTAAGTAATTTATCGTTTCTTATGGACTATAATCGAAAGAGCACTATAACACCCTCGAAAATTATTCGCATTGTACCAAGACTCTTCTATCGAGATATTTCCACCTTCCTCTTTTTAAAATCAGTTTATTCTAACTGAATACCTCCTTGTATTTGAAATCCGTTTCTTTCACCAACACATCATGAAACGAAAGGGCAACCTGGACAAACAAAGAACATCTCTCACACCAATTCCCAGAGGCCTGAGATCCACTTAACCACCTTGGAATTTACGAATGGGTGGCGGTTGGGTAACTTTTAACGTTACCTCTCAGCAGAAGGGTCTTCCATTTTCCTGAGACATATCCTGATCGATCCCAAAGCGCACCTATCAAGGGTAAGAATAGTAGAAATTCGTTATTAGGCGGTGATTTAACGGATTAAAACGATCCAAAAGAAGTCCTTCACGTAGTAGGAGTTGGAAATATAAAATTAATATTATGTACGGATAGAATAAAAATTTACCATGATTTCTTAATTTTTTTAGCTTTCAATTTTTTGCTACATTTTTTTTAGTGCGCATACACCCAAATATCTAAAAAGGATACGAGCTTGCAAGCTGTGTGAAGCTGGAGACGCATCAGGTGGTTGCTTCAGACGCGTCGCGACGCTCACTTGTTACGGAGTTCATTTGTCTATCTCCCGAAACGTCAAGTTCACGGCTACACGCGATTGTTTACATCTCACTTCGTTTGTTTTTTATAATTGAATCCACAATTTAATTCGTAACATATTTTTAAAAAATGACTTTAATTTATTTATTAATAAAAGTGATTAAGTTTTAAGACTTTTAATCTCTTTTTAGGTAAGTTTAAAAAATAATTTTGAGTGCATAAAAATGAAATTATTATAGAAAATCGTTATTTTTTTATTTTTCTTTACACACCATCGGTTGTTAGTGCGCTCCTCTCATTCATGATTCATAACATTTTTATTATCCAATTGTCATTTCCGAGTCAGCGAGCAGAAGGGATTTTTTCTGTCGTTCGTCGAGGATGTTACGTCCTATGGCAATAACTTTCGTAAGCATTCCCCTGGAAATCCTCCTGGTATTCGTTTTTAAATCGACCGAATGCTACGGAAATTATCATTCAGTCACCTTATCGACTGAATCCACGGATCAGTATCGATATTACAACGTTGGCGTCCTTATGGCGTCGCATCTGGATTCGCCATTCGATCTGGAACGATGCGGACCAGCAGTGGACCTTGCCCTTGAAGAAATCAACGACCGTTTTCTTGCACATCACAGGATCAAATTACGTAAAGTTCAAGCAAGGTAAGAAACATATTTTCAAAGTCATCAAATAATTAATGTAAGGGTTAAATCCCATGAATAATAAATTAAAAGGTTTTTGGTTATTAATGAGTGGAGATTGAAAGGATTTATTTTGGGGGACACTTTTGATGATGAGAATTTCTAACTTAAATGAGTTTCTATGACATTTTATTGATGGATATTTTGTATAATTAACTACGTGACTTACTTTACTTTAATAAACTTGAAACGTTACCACCTAATAAGAAAAAATGTTGCATTCTTTACCTTAATTAAAAAATACACATTTTTTTAACTGAGGTCAAATAGAATGAATTAGTTTATTCAAAAAATAAATTGTAATCATGAAACGTTCAAGATTTTATGCGATGAGAAAAATTAAAATTATAATAAAAGTTGAATTGGAGTTATGAAATTTTTATGAACTGCACTAAAAATAAGATTCCAATAAAGAATGCCAATTTGGATGTGAAGGCGAGACAAAGAGTTATTGGTAGTGAAATTTAAAGTACCCAAAAATGGATAAAATTGCGATTAAAGTTTAATATGATGAAATTTTCAGTAATGATAATAAAGAGGACGTAGATTTCAATAAAAAAATACAAAGTTGGTATAAAAATTGATATAAAAGTGAGTTTATAAATAACTTTTACATTTAATCATTTAAAAGCAAATATCTCAAAAATGGGTTGAGTTATCGAAATCGAATTAGGATACCTTTTTACTTAAAGTTAATCAAATTTTTATTATTTCGTTTAAAAAACTTTAGAATTATGAAAAATATCTTATAAAAACTTATAGAGTTATCCCACAAAATACTTCAATTCTTATAACTTTTACATTCAATCATTTAAAGGCAAATATGGGTTGGGTTGGGTTGGGTTGGCTTGGATTTGCATAGGTTGGGTTGGGTCGAATAACAATTGAATAACTATAACTTTTTTTATTTAGACCTGAATTTGCAAAAGTTCCGCTATCACTATTCTTGTAAACTGCCAACAAGACAATAGAAAAATTCTTCTCAAAATTATAAAATAACGATCCGTTATTCTTGGGGTGTTAATAGTAATATTCCAGTTTAACAGTTAGTAAAACTCCAAAGCGTATCAAAGCTGCGATCCTACACTAAACTTTGGAAAGAACGATTACTAACTTTACTAATAAACTTGAGCAGTGCAAAGAAAATGGAAGTCAATATTTGAATGACGTTATTTTTGGATCTTTTTTACATCCTTGATTTCTAGGGTGCCTTCTGAATAAAGTGTTGAACAATTTGGTAAATCGTTCTAATAGTTTTATGCAAGATGGTACCTATAATGTTTCATGTTTCGATTTATCAACATCTGGTACAAGAACTCAGGGGCGGATCCAGAAAAAAGTTTTGGGGGGGGGTTATGAAAAAAACGATTAGATTTTTATGATGAATTTTTCTGAGTGTAAACCGAGGGGGGGGGGTTCAACCCCCAACCCCCCACCCCCGGATCCGCCACTGATTATCAACGTTATGAATCAAAAACTAAAAGAGATAGAAAGAAACTTTTTGAATCAAAAGCATTCTTTATCAACCCAGAAAACAGTTACAAATCACGATTATAACCCATTCAGTGTTTTCGCCAATCCAGCCCAACCCAAACTTGAAAAGTCTGTAATTTCACGTTTCTAACAACATAACAGGTTATGAATCAAAAACTAAAAGAGATAGAAAGAAACTTTTTGAATCAAAAACATTCCTTATCAACCCAGAAAACAGTTACAAATCACGATTATAACCCATTGAGTGTTTTCGCCAATCCAGCCCAACCCAAACTTGAAAAGTCTGTAATTTCACGTTTCTAACAACATAACAGGTTATAAATCAAAAACTAAAAGAGATAGAAAGAAACTTTTTGAATCAAAAGCATTCCTTATCAACCCAGAAAACAGTTACAAATCACGATTATAACCCATTGAGTGTTTTCGCCAATCCAGCCCAACCCAAACTTGAAAAGTCTGTAATTTCACGTTTCTAACAACATAACAGGTTATAAATCAAAAACTAAAAGAGATAGAAAGAAACTTTTTGAATCAAAAGCATTCCTTATCAACCCAGAAAACAGTTACAAATCACGATTATAACCCATTGAGTGTTTTCGCCAATCCAGCCCAACCCAAACTTGAAAAGTCTGTAATTTCACGTTTCTAACAACATAACAGGTTATAAATCAAAAACTAAAAGAGATAGAAAGAAACTTTTTGAATCAAAAGCATTCCTTATCAACCCAGAAAACAGTTACAAATCACGATTATAACCCATTGAGTGTTTTCGCCAATCCAGCCCAACCCAAACTTGAAAAGTCTGTAATTTCACGTTTCTAACAACATAACAGGTTATAAATCAAAAACTAAAAGAGATAGAAAGAAACTTTTTGAATCAAAAGCATTCCTTATCAACCCAGAAAACAGTTACAAATCACGATTATAACCCATTGAGTGTTTTCGCCAATCCAGCCCAACCCAAACTTGAAAAGTCTGTAATTTCACGTTTCTAACAACATAACAGGTTATAAATCAAAAACTAAAAGAGATAGAAAGAAACTTTTTGAATCAAAAGCATTCCTTATCAACCCAGAAAACAGTTACAAATCACGATTATAACCCATTGAGTGTTTTCGCCAATCCAGCCCAACCCAAACTTGAAAAGTCTGTAATTTCACGTTTTTAACAACATAACAGGTTATACATCAAAAACTAAAAGAGCTAGAAAGAAACTTTTTGCATCAAAAACATTCCGTATTAACCCAGAACACAGTTACAATTCACTATTATAACCCATTGAGTGTTTTCACCAACCCAACCCAACCCAAACTTGAAAAGTCTGTAACTTCGCGTTTTTAACAACATAACAGGTTATACATCAAAAACTAAAAGAGATAGAAAGAAACTTTTTGCATCAAAAACATTCCGTACTAACCCAGAAAACAGTTACAATTCACGATTATAACCCATTGAGTGTTTTCGCCAACCCAACCCAAACTTGAAAAGTCTGTAACTTCGCGTTTCTAACAACATAACAGGTTATAAATCAAAAACTAAAAGAGATAGAAAGAAACTTTTTGAATCAAAAACATTCCTTATCAACCCAGAAAACAGTTACAATTCACGATTATAACCCATTTAGTGTTTTCGCCAACCCAACCCAACCCAACCTTGAAAAGTCTGTAATTTCACGTTTCTAACAACATAACAGGTTATACATCAAAAACTAAAAGAGCTAGAAAGAAACTTTTTGCATCAAAAACATTCCGTATTAACCCAGAACACAGTTACAATTCACTATTATAACCCATTGAGTGTTTTCACCAACCCAACCCAACCCAAACTTGAAAAGTCTGTAACTTCGCGTTTTTAACAACATAACAGGTTATACATCAAAAACTAAAAGAGATAGAAAGAAACTTTTTGAATCAAAAACATTCCTTATCAACCCAGAAAACTGCTACAAATCACGATTATAACCCATTGAGTGTTTTCACCAACCCAACCCAACCCAAACTTGAAAAGTCTGTAATTTCACGTTTCTAACAACATAACAGGTTTTGAATCAAAAACTAAAAGAGATAGAAAGAAACTTTTTGAATCAAAAACATTCCTTATCAACCCAGAAATCAGTTACAATTCACGATCATAACCCATTTAGTGTTTTCGCCAACCCAACCCAACCCAACCTTGAAAAGTCTGTAATTTCACGTTTCTAACAACATAACAGGTTATACATCAAAAACTAAAAGAGCTAGAAAGAAACTTTTTGCATCAAAAACATTCCGTATTAACCCAGAACACAGTTACAATTCACTATTATAACCCATTGAGTGTTTTCACCAACCCAACCCAACCCAAACTTGAAAAGTCTGTAACTTCGCGTTTTTAACAACATAACAGGTTATACATCAAAAACTAAAAGAGATAGAAAGAAACTTTTTGCATCAAAAACGTTCCTTATCAACCCAGAAAACTGCTACAAATCACGATTATAACCCATTGAGTGTTTTCACCAACCCAACCCAAACTTGAAAAGTCTGTAACTTCGCGTTTTTAACAACATAACAGGTTATAAATCAAAAATCAAAAGAGATGGAAAGAAACTTTTTGCATCAAAAACATTCCGTACTAACCCAGAAAACAGTTACAATTCACTATTATAACCCATTGAGTGTTTTCGCCAACCTAACCCAAACTTGAAAAGTCTGTAATTTCACGTTTCTAACAACATAACAGGTTATGAATCAAAAACTAAGAAAGATAGAAAGAAACTTTTTGAATCAAAAGCATTCCTTATCAACCCAGAAAACAGTTACAAATCACTATTATAACCCATTTAGTGTTTTCGCCAATCCAACCCAACCCAAACTTGAAAAGTCTGTAATTTCACGTTTCTAACAACATAACAGGTTATAAATCAAAAACTAAAAGAGATAGAAAGAAAC
>NW_019281895.1:5107-21867 GCF_000648695.1 Onthophagus taurus | reverse complement strand
CCCCCCCCTGAATCCGCCACTGCAAGAACTCGTACATTGGTGTCAGTAGTCACTAAAGGAAATTTCTTGGTACTCCGGATCTCTACAAGTATAAGCACCAATAGCTTCTTGCGCACTGGTGCGGGGTTGCGTACTTATTTCACATTGTTCTACATTGTTATTATTGTCATAACTTATCTCTATATTTACTTCGGGAGGTTCAAACGTAGAGACTTTTGTATCTACTTCAATTTGGTCTAGAGATGGAAAATTCTCGAGAAAAAAATAGGAGAATATTCTCCATTTTGAGAATTTTCTGAGAATAAGCTTTTAAATACAAATACAGGTCGGCAAATTCAATCTGACGGCTGTAACGTGGTATGGTTCATATTTATGAGATTAATTACTATGGAGGATTTATACAGGTGTCCCGTAACGATTGTACAATATTTCACCAGCGTATTCGCTGGTCGAAAATAGACAAAATAGTCTAATAAAGATAGGTCCGAAAACGGTCCATTTTCGAGATATTCAAAGTTTTAGTTTCATAAGTTGACCTATTGTTAACATCATTAATTGTAACGATTTAGATGTAGTAATTGTATGATTAACATTTGTTGTACTACTTTCAATGGGTTACTAATTGTATTTTTCAAATCCTGCACATTTTAAACTTCTTCAGAATAAACTGTTTGTTTTGAATGTCATCAAAACCAAAAATCTAACGGATTTAAAAATTGTAAACTAGGTGGCCACGTAACAGGACCAGGGCCAATCCAATTATTATCAAATCTGTCATCTAAGTATACTCGAGTAGCACGTACATTATTTGCTGGTGCTCCATCGTGCATAAAGATTTGCAAGCATTTGGAGAGGTAATTCACCAAATGCCTCAGTAAGCTCATTTTGTAAAAAAATATGGAAGCATCGGCTGTCAATCTATTTGGAATAAAAAAATAGACCTAATAACTGGTCACCTATAACTCCGGTCCATACATTAACACTGATAGCCACTGATGATAAGTTTCTAGTATTGCATGGAGATTATCATCACTCAAAATGTGCGCATTATGGATATTAAGAATTCCGTTTTGAGTAAATGTTGCTTCTTCCGTAAACACAATGTTTATGGGAAAGTCGACGTTTAGTACCTCTTTCTCTATGGGTCACCTACAAAAAATCTGTTGTTTTTTGCTATAATTTTCTGTTAAGGGTTGAAAAGTGTTGTAGTGATACAGATAAATCAACTGCTTCCTTGCAGTGAACGGTTGTTTTCTTGTACAGAAATCTTTCTAATGCTGGTTGAGGCATTTTCATCAATGCTTCTCAAAACTGCTTCTTCTAATTCCACATGAAGGGGTTAATTATTATAAAAAATTAGAATTAATGATGTTAACAATAAGTCAACTTATGGAACTAAAACTTTGAATATCTCAACAATGGACCATTTTCGGACCTACGTTTATTAGGCTTTTTTTGCCAATTTTTGATTAGAGAATACACTGGTAGTATTGTACAATCGTTGCGGGACACCCTGTATATGATGTTTAGAATATATTTGGTATAAAAAGTAATTTATTATTAATTTTCAGACAAGTCTGGCAAAGTTTCCAAATCACTACATTCAATCACTTCAATATGAGAAAGGTCTTCATTGCCTTCATTTACCTCTACATTGGTTGCAGAATCTAATAATTTTAAGTTATGAGCAATGAAAGTTATTTCACCAGCTCGATCGGCCATAAGACATGAGATTTCCTTTCGCAGTGTGAATAAAGCTGTAGGTGCTGAAGCTGCTTTTTGTTGCTGCACTCGACGCAGCCATACTTAGTATCTTGCCCGCTACTTTACTTTTAAATGTCGACCCAAAACAAGTCTTCTTCCACCATACAACGGAATGTAGTTTTTCCACGAATTTTAAAACATATGGTTTTCCAAATAACGCTTCTTTAAATCGATAAAGGGTCAATTCTGCCATTACCCCTGCAGACTCATCTGGACTGGTTATATATTGTGTTGTTTTGCTTGTGTGATCGTTTTTACACAATTTAAATATTTTAACTATAAATTTGGGTTTCTTTAAATTTGTGAGACTCTTATTAAACTCAGGGTTTCGGGCAAGTTCAGGTTCAAAAGAAACTAATCAGGTTCGACAAAAAATTCATTTAATTAAACACAAAATAAAATTAAGTCGTTTCATGAGTAACAAAAAAAAATAAAATTGTTTTCCTAAATTTACTTTAATAACAATGCTTATTTACGAGATAAATTTTTAAATAAAATAGATAACTGCGGTTATCGACTGAAATATCGATATTAGAGAGAACCCGTATTATTATTTGAGAGAGAGAGAGTAGGATAAAACTCGTTAGAACCGTTCTTAGAAAATAACAAAATGGTCGACGTCTTAAATTGTCTTAAAATCTCAAACTCGTTAAATAAAAGTAGTGTTAAATAAATGAACGTTATTCAAGAAAACTAATAAATCTTTACCCACGAGTAAGTATTGATCAAATTTATATGAAACTCTTGTGATTTGTTCTTTGAGTTTGATTCTTTGATTTTTCTTTTTGTAGGTTATGTTAAATAAGAAAATAAAATTATCATCCGACTCACTGCGAAATAGAAAGGATTGGAGTTCAATGTGGTATCTGGATTATGGATTGTCCTCTTGTATTCGAAGTACGATCTAGTTTCTGGGTTTTCTACAGGATTCTTCCTACGGGAATTTTGAACTGCTTGTTCTTCGGAAATAGGATCTTGGATGATCTCGAAGAAGTATCAGGAGTTCTCGGAATAGGTTGTAGGATGATTTTCTTTTTATTTTAATATCGTAAGTTGATTTGACTTTAAAAAAATTATCTTAAAATTTTGAGGTTATCTCTTAAAATTCAAAATTTCTTCTAACTGACGACGTGGATTCGACGCTGGTCAGACGACGACTCTCTCGTGCTCTGTTCGCGATCTCCTTATATACCCCGGCACTCCAACTGTTTTTTCCTCGTTTCTGATTGGCTCATAGCTTCGCGCCCTTTTCAAAATTCAAAATTCTTGCTTCGAAACTAGCGTCATCTCTTGATTTTTCTCGGAATTAACCTTCAAAATTTAATTCTTTTTTCGTTGATTTCTCCCTTATTCCTTTATAAAACGTAATAAAACTTCGTATTCAAAGTTGTCTTTCCTTGTTTTCAGACATACATTGGAGTACACGTCAAATTTCAACAATGAGTAAAGTTAGAAAAATTCGAATTTAAATCAAGGATTTCTTCCTCAAAATAACGTTAAAACATTAAGGAATGGATGAAAAATGTGCTTTAGGAGCTGAACTATAATAATTGATACTTTTGGAAGCAAACAAAACGGTTTAAGATAGGGTTAGCAATAGGGTTTGTTAAGTGATAAAAGTTTGAAACTTTTACCCAAAAAATATCCTCATCCAATATCAACTTTGCAACTCGTTTACTGAGTATATCTTTAACCGTTTCACAAACTGCTAATATTTTTAATGCATATTTTCTATCAAGAAGACTTTGTAAACTATGAATAATTGATCGCCATCGTGTTTTCGCAGGTAATTTTAAGAAATGGCTACTTTGGTGGCATTTCTTTCAGTTTACATTTTTTTTAAAGTAGTCAATAAATTAGAATTGTTAATTTCTTTGATAACAGCCTCAACATCTTCCATAATAGTAGACATGGTTTTCATTTTTGAAATGTCTCCACTTAACAAATGTAGCATATGAACAATGCATCCATAAACAGAAATATGTTTGTACTTTTCATGAAGTATATTTCTTGCTTTAACCATTGCACTGGCATTGTCGGTTACTATAGCAAAGAATTTTTCGGTACCAAATTCTCTCAAAATTTCATCGATTTTTCAGCAATATATTCTGCGGGGGCTGTCGACAAATATTTGTTGGTAAAGTTTTATAAAACACAGGGTGTAGTAATAATGAAGTTAAGTATGGATTCGTTCCTTTGGTTGCTCCAACCATCACACTGTAAGCTAAGAGCATTCGATTCTCCACTATTCATTTTAACACTTTCGCGGACAGAACTGCATATGCAGTCAATTGGTTTACGGGTGTACTATCGAAATCATAGTGTCCGCGAAAGTGTTAATGTCTGCATCAAGTTTTTCATACACGGAGTCCAGATATTTATTTTCAACAATGGCAAATGGAGTACATGTAGCATAAACAGCCCTAGCTAATAGTTGATCTAGCTACTCTTGTTCAACTTTTGATGAAACTTTAATAAAACCATCGAGTGTGGAACTCGCTTAGGATCTGTTAACTTCAGATTCTGATGTTGATGTATCATTCACAACCATCGTCATCTAAAACTAAAATTTAAGAAAATAATTTTCCGAACCGTCCGAGTTTTGTCAAGACCTCGGAGAATTTTCTAGTGGATAATATTTTCTACAATATTCTTCTCTTTCATCTCTAATTTGGTCAAGATCTCGTATCATTTTCACTAAATCTTCTTGAGTTTTGACTTCTCGTAAATTTACTTTACACCCAAAGAAATCGCAAAATAGGAGCAGTTTGCTTGTCTGTTCGAAAAGTCCAATATGAATTATCCTTATCTTGCATTTATGGTCCTTTTCTGGTAGAAAAACTAATTTAAGAAAGAAGATAAAGAGCAGTTTTTTTATCCTATTGACTTTCGTTCTTAAGATATTCCCTTCAAATCCATCAAAATCAACATTTTTTGCAAAAATTGAGAGTTTCAAGGTAAATATGTCAAGAAGGAAGGTTGATATGAAAAGATGTTATTCTTATCTTTCGATTCAATAATCATTTTTCTCCATCACTAGCATGTAAGATTTTCTTTATAGATGATTATTAATAAATACCATCCGAAAAAGTAAATAAGATCGTTAGTTTTATGAGGTTAACTTTTATTTTTTTTTCATATTCTAGATCATTAAGAAAATTTTTGCTTAAACGTTAAGATGTCTTTCTGGTAGAAAAATTAATTTAAAAACGAAGATAAAGAGCAGTCTTTTGTCGTATTGGTTTTCGTTCTTGAGATATTCCCTTTTAAATCCATCAAGGTCAAGGGTTTTTGCAAAAATTAAGATTCTCAAAGTGAATATGTCAAGAAGGAAGGATGATATGAAAAAGTGTTATTCTTATCTTTCGATTCAATAATCATTTCGGATTCGTGAGAATAATGTCAACTGAGTAAGACGTGCTTGTGCTGCGCTCCGCTGAAATTAGTCGTTAAATGGTGTACATTAGTTGAGTTTTGTTATATTATGACTGGTAAAACGCGTTCAGCGGCCTTGTCTGTATCAGACAAAGATGATTTTGTTAAATCGTGCATTATCGACATTGTTAAAGATAAAGACTTCTTAAAAATTCTGCGCGACACGATTTCGAAGGAGGTGGAACGTGTTTTTTCGGAAAAAGTCAGGTTTCTTCACGACCGGATCGAGGAACTGAGCCAGGAAAACATCGTACTGGCCGCGAAGTGTGACGACTTGGAACAATACTCGCGGCGATCCAGTGTACGTATTCATGGCTTGAATAAAAGCCCTCCAAGCGAAGTTGAAAAATCGGTTCTTAAGCTGTTTAATGAAACTATGAACCTTAAAATTGATCAAAGTGCTATCGACCGATGTCACGCTGTTGGTCAGCAGACTAAACATGGTACGCAAACTGTCCTTGTCAAGTTTGTGAGTTACAGGGATCGGCGGATGGTTATGATTAATAGGAAACAGCTCAATGGAAAGAAAATATCTATAGCGGAGGAAAACGAGAGAGCGCTTCCGTTTGTATCGCGAGGCAGTTAACCGGTTTGATTTTAAGGCTGTCTGGACTCTGGATGGCTCGATTTTTGTAAATTACAAAGGAAACAAAATTAAGGTGAGGTCCCTCGGCGATCTGGATCAGCTAAGTGCCTCTCAGAGTGAATTACCCGCAAATTAATTTTTCTATCTTGTTGTTGTAAGTAAGCTCTCCTTATATGCTTGTTAAGTTGCTTAAATTAAATCTGTGGTAGCTAGCGCTACCCGATGTTTTCGTTATATCTTTTATAAGTTTTGATTTTTTTTTGCTAATCTAGTTTATACCTAATTTTACTTACGTTATTGTTCATAAAACGCGGTGCAGCGGAGGCATTGTTCGCAGATTACTTTTGTTTGTTTGAATTATTATTTATTTATTAATTTTTTTTTTATTTGTTGCTTCATTTTTTATTATTTAATTTTTTTGAGTCTCTCTCTCATGGCTACTTTTTGCGGGTTGGCTGTTGCTCACCTGAATGTCCGTTCACTCGTGGCTCATTTTGACTGTGTACGTCACGTTATCCTGGAAAATAACTTTTCCATTTTTGCTTTATCTGAAAGTTGGCTCTCAGCAGATATCTCTAGCGATATGGATAGCATCCCTGGCTATCGTCTCTATCGACAGGATCGTGTTGGTAGAGGGGGAGGGGTTGCAATATACGTGCAGGACGGATTGAAATCTACTTTGCTGGAAAGTAATAATTCAATTGAGCAATGCTGGATATCCTTCATTGTAAGTAAAGTAAAAATTTGTTTAGGTGTCAGTTATAGATCGGAATTGCACAAGAAAAGGTTTTATATTGACGAGCTGGAAATCACGCTCTCCTTAATCCGTCCCTGCTATGATCTCTGTGTCTTGTGTGGTGACTTCAATATTAACTTGCTTGATTTGGCTGACGCACACTGCGATGAGTTTCTGACGATGCTTGGGAACTTTGATTGACCATTGATCAGCCGACTAGGATAACTGCCACTAAGTGTAGCCTAATTGATGCAATTTTCTGCAACTTACATGAACTTATCGTTGAGGCATATGTTGTTTCTGTCCACAATGTGAGTGATCATGAGCTCGTTTCTTGCAAGTTCAATTTATCCTTCGAGCCAACTGCCTCCTCTAGGTATGTTAGATCTCTGAAATATTTTGACCTGTCCCTTTTTTTGGCCTTCTTGCGGTCTCTTCCTTTTGACAATATATTTTACTTACGTGATATTGATGAGAAAGTAGATTTATTTAATTGTTTGTTAACTTTGGCTATTGATAGATTTGCCCCGCTGGTAAAGGTTTCTGGTGACCACGTCCCATGCCCGTGGCTTACTGATAGTGTTCGGCTTATGCGGGACTTAAGAAATAAAGCCCTTTCTAAATTTAAAAGAACAAAGAGTCTGGCCGATTGGAATTATTATAAGGATTTGAGGAATCTTGTGAATAATTCTATTAAAAATGAGAAGCGTGCCTATATGACTCAGGAAATCCAAAATTCTACTAATCCGTGGAAAGTGCTTCGTCGAAATAATTTACTAAAATTTCAGGATCATTCCTTGCCAAATAGCTTAAAAAATTGTTCTGAATTAAACGACATTTTTTGAAGTCCCAGTGTTTTGGTGATTGTAGAGTTGATAACCTGATAAACGTTTTCAATAACTCTAAGTTTGGCCCTAATATCTTTAAATTTAGCCTCATTTCCGAAAGTTCTATCATGAATATTACAGGGATACAGGGATATTACAGGGCGTAAGGTCGAATGCTGTTGGTGCGGATGGTATTGGAATTCATTTTATTAAACTGGCTTGTCCTGTAATTTTATCTCATATAGTAAACATAATTAATACTTGTCTACTGGAGGGAGTTTTTCCTTCACTATGGAAAAAGTCGATTGTCATTCCGGTACCTAAAGTGTCTAATCCCATTGATTATTCTTCCTTGAGGCCCATAAGTATATTGTGTTCCTTGTCCAAGGTCTTGGAAAAGATTGTTAACAGCCAGCTGACTGACTTCCTGGACTCCGAGCGCATAATTCCGGTGAACCAGTCTGGCTTCAGGGTGGGACATGAATGTGAGTCTGCTCTGAATAACATAGTTGATGACATTGTCATAGCTACTGACTCCAATAACTTGACCCTGTTAGGATTGCTGCACTTTTCGAAGGCATTCGATACACTTAACCATAATTTATTACTGTCCATTCTTAAACATATTGGTGCCGACCCTGTTGCGCTAGATTTTTTCTCCAATTACCTTAAAGGTAGAATTCAATCTGTCTGTGTTGATGGTAACGTCTGGGAACCTTTGCAGATCGAGTCTGGGGTGCCGCAGGGCTCGGTATTGAGGCCCACCCTGTTTAAGATTTATACTATAAAATTTAATAGTTTTGTTGATTTTTGTAAAATTCATTATTATGCTGATGACACTCAGATCTACCTGTCCTTCCCTGAAAGCCATTTTGAAGAAGGACTTAATGAGTTCAAGCGTGATCTATTTAGTATTGTCAATGGGGCTCGGGAATACTGTCTAAGAATTAATGAAAGGAAAACTCAAATGGTCCTATTTGGTCCTACTAAATTGAAAAAAATCTTTATCGACAGATTCTATCACATTTCGCTGGGAAATGTGCTTCTTCCTCTGAGTGGATCTGTTAGGAACCTTGGCCTGGTTATTGATGAGTCACTAAACTTTAGGGAACATGTTAATATGCTGTTGAAGCGGGCTTATGGCTCTCTGAGATTGATTTTCAGTAATCGACATTGCCTTGATAATTCTGTTAAAAAACTCTTGTGTGACTCTCTTGTCTTATCACATTTTAATTATTGTGATAACATCTATGGTTCATTTATTGACTCCCGCCATCAACAGAAAATTCAAAAGCTCCAGAATTCCTGTGTCCCGCTGATCTTTGGGTTAAGAAAGTACGATCATGTCTCTTTTGCTTTTAAGAAACTTGAATGGATGAATATGAAGTCGCGTCGGTATGTTCACAAAGCATGTTTTTATTATAAGATTATTACGGAGCGGAGCCCCCCTTATCTATTCGACAGAATTAACTTTAGAACGGACGTACACAATGTCAATATCCGGTTCAGGGGTAGGTTAACTCCTCCTTCCCATCGTTTGGAATTTTTTAAGAGATGCTTCTCATATCAAATTACATCTGTTTATAATAATCTTCCTAAACATTTAGTGGGTCTACCCTTGAACCGATTTAAGAAATCTTTGCGGGACTGGGTTTTGCGTGTGTGACTGTGGGCTCGTGCTTGGTGGCCTCGGGGGATGAGATTCTTGTATTATATCATTTGGACACTCTATGGTATAGTATGTGTGGCTAACTATTGTGCATGTTTGACATTAGCCTATGACGGTGCTCAGTTGTCCTTTAATTTTTTTTTTAGTTTATTATTGTTTTTGATTTAGGTTTGAGTGGTAGAACCGGTGTTACTTGAACTCCGCCTAAATTCAGGCTTTAATGTATTTTATTTTACTGTGGCATGTACTTATCATTTTCTTTACCTTTGTATATGTATAATACTTTTTTTTTTAAGTTTGTACTTGATGAAGCCTGAATAAAGTTATTATTATTATTATTATTATTTTTCTATATCACTAACATATAAGATTTTCTTTAAAGATTATTGTTAATAAATACCCCCCGAAAAAGTGAATGAGATCGTAAGTTTTATGAGGTTAACTTTAATTTTTTTCATATTGTAGATCAGTAAGAAGATTTTTGCTTAAACTTTAAACTGTTTTTCTGGTAGAAAAATTAATTTAAAAACGAAAATAAAGAGCAGTCTTTTATCCTATTGGTTTTCGTTCTCGAGATATTCCCTTCTAAATCCATAAAAGTCAGTTTGTTGCAAAAATTAAGAGTTTCAAAATGAATATGTCAAGAAGGAAGGATGATATGAAAAAATGTTATTCTTATCTTTCGATTCAATAATCATTTTTCTATATTACTAGCATATAAGATTTTCTTTAAAGATTATTGTTAATAAATACCCTCCGAAAAAGTGAATAAGATCGTGAGATTAACTTTTATTTTTTTCATTTTCCAGTAGATTAAGAAGATTTTCGCTTAAACTTTAAGATGTTTTTCTGGTTGAAAAAATAATTTAAAAACGAAAATAAAAAGCAGTCTTTTGTTCCAATGGTTTTCGTTCTCGAGATATTCCCTTCTAAATCCATAAAAGTCAGTTTGTTGCAAAAATTAAGAGTTTCAAAGTGAATATGTCAAAAAGAAAGGATAATATGAAAAAATGTTATTCTTATCTTTTGATTCACTAATCATTTTCCTATATCACTAGCATATAAGATTTTCTTTAAAGATGATTGTTAATAAACACCATCCGAAACAGTGAAGATCGTGAGATTAACTTTTATTTTTTTCATTTTCCAGTACATTAAGAAGATTTTCGTTTAAACTTTAAAATGTTTTTCTGGTAGAAAAGTTAATTTAAAAGCTAAAATAAAGAGCAGTCTTTTATCCTATTGGCTTTCGTTTTCGAGATATTTCCTTTTAAATTCATCAACGTCAACGTTTTTTGGCAAAAATTAAGTATTTTTAGGCCCTTCTTTAAATCATAACGATAACGACTAAAGAAAAAAAAACAGAGCTTTTTAAAACCAACTACTTTCCAAGTTATTTAAAGACGATCTAAATCGAATCTTTTAAACCAATTTACATTGATTATCTTTTCCCTTCCCTTCGTAAGTAACACGTTTTACATAAGACCTCCTTGTTAAGATTTTCTAAATTTTCATAATGAGCTTACATCAATTATTCATGAAATCTGTAAGACGTGCCGGCATTCAAGGTTTATAGAGGACCCCCTCCGTAATCATATTCCGTTGCGATACCATCTAACTTAATATCCTAAGAAGCGTTCGTTACAAAGACACCCAAATCGACTCTATATAGGGCTTTATTGCCACATCCTAATACATTCAATAAAAAAATAAACGCGAATAAACTTCGAATTTGATTATACAACTTCGTGTCGATTAATTTCAAGTTGTAACAAACAAAAGTGATCCATCAAAGTTTATCCTAGTAACTTGGAATCAAGATTCTAAAAGTTTTTTTTTTTATATACAAAGTTGATTATTCTCAGAATTATTCTCAGTGTCACGACGTCCCAATTTTAATATGTATACATCTCGTCGGGACGGCAAATTGAATTTCAACCTTCTTTTGATGCCTCAAGGGACACCCGGATTATTACTGTATATATTGTATATAAGATTCGTTTTCTCTCTTTAATAAAACTTTTTTAATATCAACCAAAAAGTCTTAATAACTAATTTAATTTAATTTATTTCTTATATTTTCAGTTATCCTTCTTGTAGTGGTGCTAGAGCACCAGGTTTAGCGGCTGATATGCATTTTCGAGACGATGTCATCGCGTTTATAGGACCGGCTTGTATGTTTGCTTTGGAACCAGTGGCAAGATTAGCTGATTATTGGAATACGCCGATTATAACAGGAATGGGAGATCAGGTAATGAAAAGAATTCTAATAATTTCAAATTTTTAAGGCTTATATTTTGTTAGACCCTCTTCGTTGATCGAGGAACCATTTGTTGGTTTATTGCCTCTATCCTTTGTAGAATAAGAGGGTCGGTGATTTTACGAGAAGAGTTATATTACCGCGACCCAAACAGCTTCTTTTAGCTTTCCTTTTATGCGTCGATCGAGAAACAAACTTGTGGCGCGTGTAAAACAAATTTCAATGTTATTTGGGCATAAAGTAAAAGTCGCTTTTTGATAGTTATCAGATGAGATTTGTTTTTTTTTATTTTATTTTGGGATAAAGGAATTTTATTTCGTTTCTTTTTTAAATTGGACCGCGTTATGCATCACTTGAGTAAGCGACAAATGAATAATGTTGAGAAAAACGTGATTTTCGTTTTTATCTCTCTAAAAATATCTTCTCAGAGTAGACAGGTTGAAACTATTAAAAATTGTTTGGTGCCTGTCCATTTTTATCACAGAACACTGATGACAGCTATCATAAGCACAGAAGCCGCTTATACGATTATACAGGGTATTTCTGTAAGTTGTGGCATAATTTTAATCACTAAAACTAGAGACAAAATGATGACGATTCGCGTAAAAATGTTTGAAGAAAATAATCTAGAGTTTGATTTTGTACTTTTAAAGTGGTTTTTATTTTATATAGAATACCAGTTTCGGCCCTTGGCCATCTTCAGAGACTCTACAAATAGATTAACATCTCTCATCTTATCCATTTTACAAACAAGTTTCTTAATATTTCTTTTTCGTGATAGAAAAAATTTCGAATTTTGTTGTACTTTTACTGGTTTATTTATATTTTTGTTGTCTAACTAGTTTGGGCAAAAGCCATCATCAGAGACAACTACAAGAATTAACAATTTTTAATCAATAAGTGAAATTAAAATATGTGAATTAACAATAAAAGTTTTTTAAAAATACTTACAAGCCAATAAATTTTACAGGAAATTAACAGTCGAAAACATAAAGCGGTGAACAAAATAAATTATTATTGTCACATAAATTACTTAAAATAAACGTAAAAACCTTTGTTAAATCTTTAAAGATTCAACTCCACATGGACATCTTTTGTGGTAGATGTTATAAGATGGTCTGAATTCAGGTTTTTCTTTTTCTTTTTTCTTTCTTATTTTTCTTCGTAAGAGAATAATATATAATGCGCATGTATAAAATATTTGGTGACGGATTTTAAATTTAAATTCACACTGGAAAATGTTTTGAAAATTCTTTAAATCAAACATTAGGAAAACTCAAAAACTTAAGAAAATTTAGGAAGAGGTGGGACCGGATGCATTAATCCTCTGCATTTTGGGGGAAAGGAATGGTTAAATATTTGTAAAGTGGGATTTTTAAAGAAAGTATCTGATCATTAAGGCATTCTAAATCTGTGTTGTTATTCTTAAACTTATCTATTTAATTTATAAAAAAAATTATAAATCAAAAACTTCAGCGACACACACGTGTCTGTAAGTGCTCCGTATTTATTTTGATTTTACGACAAAGTTTTATTATTATCAGTCGAATTGAAGACTCTATGTCTTTGAAGAAGGTTCTATTGTTGTGCTATAGAGTGTTTTTATACAGTGTTTAACTACATCTAATTAAAATGTTTGTAAATGTTTAAGCTTTAAGTGTCGGTAACTTAAGTACCAAAATCGTATACACTATAGAGGTTGATATCTCTCGCAAGAAATCCGGTTCTCGTAAAAAACCTGGTTTTTCAATAAACATAAATATGAGTGAAATTCTCCTAAAGATAGACTCTTTAAGACTTATCCAAATTAAACAAGAGTTACAGAAACTCGGACTTAATGATGAGGGTTCTAAATGCTACCTAAAGCAAAAACTTAAAAATGCGTTAATTTCCAATCAAAATAACTTAAACGAATCATTAAATATATCTGACGAATTGAATGAAACAATGGAAAGTGTGGTTACGGTGGTCAATAAGGGGAAACCAAGAAAACATAATAGACTCTTTTTTAATCTTTTAAATAAAATAAAGTCTCTAGAAGACAAGGTCAATTTGTTGTCTGTACAGCTTACAAAATATATAAAGACTCAAAACAAAAACAAGAAGTTATCGAAGGCATCGTCAGACAATCTGGTTGTGGGTGATGTCAATAAGAAGAAACCACTCCCGAAACTACTGAAAACGGCTAAATGCAATTATAGTGTCCTTACAGAGATACCCAATGTACTGGAGAAAAACACATTGGTGAAACCAATCGAACTATCCATACCATGTCAATCCGCATCAAAATCTCCTGGGATAAACCATATTTCTCAACCAATGGATAAATCGAAAGTTTTAATCCTGGGGGACAGCCATGCGCGAGGTTCTAGTGACTTTTTGGAATGTTATCTGGACAAAACAAAATTCGATCTACTCACTATATGTAAGCCTAATGCTGAGTTTGCTACTGTATTGGATGGTATTGGTAAGATATGTCGCGATTATAATAAAAATGATTATGTTCTTGTAATTGGCGGTTGTAATGATTTGCTAAAGGGTAATGATCCGCCAGCACTAGTATACCGTAAATTAAAGGCTGTAGCTCGTCAGTGTAATGTTTTGTACTTGTCCGTTCCGTATTGGTATGATAAGAAGGAACTTAATTTTAGCATTTATAATTTCAACTGCAAAATTTTTGATTTCTTTAATAAGATTAGTCCCAGAAATAAAAACTATTATATAGACGCAAACACTGTTCTCNAAAATCGTATACATTATAGAGGTTGATATCTCTCGCAAGAAATCCGGTTCTCGTAAAAAACCTGGTTTTTCAATAAACATAAATATGAGTGAAATTCTCCTAAAGATAGACTCTTTAAGACTTATCCAAATTAAACAAGAGTTACAGAAACTCGGACTTAATGATGAGGGCTCTAAATGCCACCTAAAGCAAAAACTTAAAAATGCGTTAATTTCCAACCAGGATAACTTAAACGAATCATTAAATATATCTGACGAATTGAATGAAACAATGGAAAGTGTGGTTACGGTGCCGGTGGTTAATAAAGGGAAACCAAAAAAACGTAATAGACTCTTTTTTAATGTTTTAAATGAAATAAAGTCTCTAGAAGACAAGGTCAACTTGCTGTCTGTACAGCTTACAAAATATATAAAGACTCAAAACAAAAACAAAAATATGAAGTTATCGAAGGCATCGTCAGACAATCTGGTTGCGAGTGATGTCAATAAGAAGAAACCACTCCCGAAACTACTGAAAACGGCTAAATGCAACTATAATGCCCTTGCAGAGATACCCAATGTACTGGAGAAAAACACAATGGTGAAACCAACCGAACTATCCATACCATGTCAATCCGCATCGAAATCTCCTGGGATAAACCATATTTCTCAACCAATGGATAAATCGAAAGTTTTAATCCTGGGGGACAGCCATGCCCGAGGTTCTAGTGACTTTTTGGAGTGCTGCCTGGACAAAACAAAATTCGATCTACTCACTATATGTAAGCCTAATGCTGATTTTGCTACTGTATTGGGCGGCATTGGTACGATATGTCGCGATTATAATAAAAACGATTATGTTCTTGTAATTGGGGTTGTAATGATTTGCTAAAGGGTAATGATCCGCCAGTACTAGTATACCGTAAATAGTATACCGTAAATATTGTATATGTTTACTAGTATACCGTATAGTATATTATGGGGCTTTTCATGCGTCTTTTCCTCTATGTAAAATAAATTTCAGGTCTTGTGATGACGGCCTCAATTGGTTTAACAATGATTTGAAACAGTTAAGGGAAACGTATAACTCTTCTTGTGAGCTTTATAGAAAATTTAAAACGGATGACTTACTTCATGCTAGAAATAAACTTAGAATTCAATATAGAAAGGCGATTTCTGATGCAAAAAAGAAGGCTTCGAGTAAAGTTATTAAGCAGTGCAAGAATAAACCAAAAGCAATGTGGAATCTTATTAATAATACTAGGCGTAGTGGTATGAATGATGACACTTCTCATTTAAACCCTAATGAATTAAATAATTTTTTTATTGGCATTGCTGACGAGGTGTTTCGAGGTTTTCCAGATTCAGCTGTTTGCGCTATGGACGTTTGTCACACGCTGCCTCCAGAGGGCGTGTATTTTTCGTGTTCTGAAGTTACGCCGATTGAAGTTCGTGATCTGCTTTGCAGTTTAAAATCTAGTAACTCTAAAGACATTTATGGCATTTCTGCAAACTTTGTGACAAGTAACACCGGTCTATATGTGGCGCCCCTTACACGATTGGTGAACCTTTCCTTTTCATCTGGCGTATTTCCTGACTTATTAAAAATAGCTAATGTAATTCCAATTTATAAAGGCGGAGATAAGAACAACAATGCTAATTTTCGTCCTATAAGTATCCTGCCCACCTTTTCCAAAATATTTGAAAGGGCCCTTCAATAGAATCATCGCATACTTGGACCAAAATAATTTATTGCATCCTCATCAGTTTGGTTTTCGAAGGGGTAGGTGCACCTTCATGTCATTGTTTTTGGACTTGTCTCGCGCATTCGATACAGTTTCTCATCCAATTCTTATTGATAAACTTCGCAATGTTTATAATTTTGACGACAAAAGTGTTGCTCTAATCCAATCTTATTTGTCCGGCAGAACGCAACAGGTGACTTGTGGTCAAATGACAACGGAGAGAGTCACTTTGACTTGGGGTATTCCACAGGGTTCTATCCTTGGACCTCTTTTATTTTTGATGTTTTTCAATGACTTTCAGTATTATTTTAGGGACATTGACTGTTTATTATATGCTGACGATGCCACTTTGATTATTCGAAGCAATGAAGCTGAAGAGGTCATTCAAAGATCAGAATTGGTTCTAGATAGAGCACGTAAATGGTGAATGATTTTAAGTCAGAGAAATTTTAATTTTACTAATTTTGGTAACCCGTCGTTTGGTAAATTCTTGGGAACCACTCCAATATTGAAGTTCGATCATCATATTGACGCTATAAGTAAGAAAATTTCAAAAAACATCTTTTTGCTACGAAACCTTATTGTCAAGGTGGAAGTAGAAGTAGTGAAAACCGCTTACTTCGCGCTTATACAAAGCCATATTTCTTATGCCATTTTAGCGTGGGGAAACACTCCCGCTAGCAAACGGGTTTCTAACTTACAGCGTAGGGCTCTAAGAGTTGTAGGAGGCCTGGGATACAGTGAGGACTGTCGACACATCTTCGTGCGTTTAGGCGTTCTAACCCTGCCATCTATTTACATACTAAATTGTATATTGTATGCTCTGAACAATTTCGACGAGCTTTTAAATCATGCTGATGTTCACAGATATGCAACTCGTAATCGTTGTAATGTGTATGTTGATAAGTGTAGATTGAGTATGACGCAACGGGGTCCAACATACATGTGTCAAAAGCTATTTAATAAGTTGCCGTTGAATGTCAGATGTCTTCCGTTTCTAGGTTAGAAAAGCTTATA
>NW_019281894.1:0-10402 GCF_000648695.1 Onthophagus taurus | reverse complement strand
ATATGTCTATATGCATAGATTATTTAATGTTAATATCAGCATAAATATGCTAATTGAAAACGTTTTTTGCAAAGTAAGGATAAAAAGTAAGGTTGATTTATTTTTATTACTAAAACATAAAATATGTTTAAAACGTAATATTTATTAGGTTCAAAGGAATTAAAGGTATCAATTTAATGAAAAAAGTATAAAATTCTTGTTGATTTTGTCTGAAAAGTGTTTCTGGCGCCATCTATTGTTGGATACATAAACTTATAAAGTTAGGTTAATATTTTGTCGGTAAATTAGCGATGCTTTAAAATATCTATTATTTCTTTGAAAATATTTAAAATTAATCTTATTAATCAATCTTTACCTGATCTTTTTGTCTTTCCTTCGATTTACATACANTTAAGTCAAAGTTCAAACGGATGTAAGTAGATGTCTTGAAGAGGGGGGTTCTTAAAAGAGTTCAAAGTGTTTTTATCTCATTAAATGTTAATAAACATTTTCTCTTCGGGGCCACAACACTTTCGACTCCTCTCGGAACAAATTGATCACGCGAGATCTAATACCATATAATTATTATTTAAAAAGTGTGTATGTAGGAAGATTTAAATTACTATATAATAAGTATGTTCTATAGAAATCAATCTCGGCATTGTGCGATTATTATTTCAAGTATGCCGATAAATTTTTCTTTTTAAGCAATCAAAGTTATTTTTAATTTTTCATTGTTTTACGATTTGTTATTGGTAATAATATTGTTTTTATAGGTTTTTTAATTGTTGGATTTTTTTATGGAGCGGATAAAACAAGTTAACAAGTTGACAAGAAATTTACTTAAAACGAATAAAATCTTTAACTTAATGACCTCTACATTATTATTATTTATCCTCACTTAAAAAAAAAAACATATTTTTCTTAACGATTACATAAATGATTAAATCATTCGTTTCAATACATAATTGTCGTAGCAAAATAAAAATTTCCTTTTTATTGTGCTGTTGCAGGAAATAATGAAATGGTTGAAGGTGATGTTATCCAAAAATCCATCGGGATTTTCGGACGTTGGCACTGGTGGGTGGTTTTGTGGACGATGGCGTGTAAATTTTCGATAGCCTGGCACCAACTGAGCGTAGTTTTTCAAGCTCCGACGCCAGAATTTACGTGTAGTGACCCAAATATAACCGATGCGTGTTCGAAAGAATGTCCAGAGCATGTTTTTGACAGGTAAAAAATAGTCAAACAAAAAAGTTAATTAAATTAAAGATGTTTTGTCAAAATCCGACTTTGTTATTATTTTTAGTTACGGTTTTTTAGGTCGATTTTCACCCAAACGATCACGATGCAATGGGATTTAGTTTGTGATAAATACCAATTGAATAATGTGGTTCAAATGGCGACGATGTTGGGGATTTTAGCTGGTGCTGTCATTTTTGGAATGATTTCTGATAGGTAATAAGTTTTTTTTTTTCGTCGTAATTTTATTATAGACTACTTACATAGAAAAATATACAACAACCTAGCGCCATCTAGTATTACGTAGCGCTACTTAACACTCTCACTAGAACTAACAGTAAGCTTAGAACTAGAAATATTCGGGTTTCGCCGTGGGTTTCTCAAGATGGCTAAACCCGAATTTCTAGTTCTAAGTCTAGTTTTACTTTTAGTTCAATAAGAATATATAACGACATAGCGCCATCTAGTGTTACCTAGCGCTATTTCGCACTGTCACTAGATCCAACACTAGACCTAGTGTTAGGATTATTATACCCAACAACCTGGAACTGAATGACAAGTAAAACTAGAAGTAACACTAGACCAAGAACTAGAAAGTTTCTAGTAGTTTCTATGTCTAACCCACCAAAGATCTTCATTAAGAGAATCACTCTTTTAATGTTTAACATTTGTGAGGATAAGACTAAAAAAATGGATTTTGTTCAAAACGGTATAAAAGGTAGTAAATTTTGTCCTCAAAAATACGTTAAATATATAACAGAATAGGACTCAAAGGAGAAAAAAATCAGTTTTTATCACAAAACAAAAATTAATCAGATAGCTCGCTTGAAAACAGGATAAACCCGGAAAAAACTGTGCCTCGAAAATTACAGCTAAAAATAGAACAAAAATATATAAACATCATCATGAAAAATAGCGTAACATAACTATAAAGATAATTAGATTATGAACCCTTTCTGTCATTTTAGAGTTTGGCCAGTATAATTATGAACTTTTTCTGACAGTTTTGAGTTTGATCAACATAATTCTGAACATTTTCTGACAGTGTACAGTTTGGAGAATATAATTATGAACTTTTTCTGGCAGTTTTGAGTTTGATCAGCATAATCCTGGACATTTTCTGACAGTGTACAGTTTGTAAAACATAATTATGAACTTTTTCTGGCAGTTTTGAGTTTGATCAGCATAATCCTGGACATTTTCTGACAGTGTACAGTTTGTAAAACATAATTATGAACTTTTTCTGGCAGTTTTAAGGTTGGTCAGTATAATTATGAACTTTTTCTGAGAGTTTTTATTTGATCAGCATAATCCTGGACATTTTCTGACAGTGTACAGTTTGGCCAATATAATAATGCACTTTTTCTGGCAGTTTTGAGTTTGGTCAGTATAATCCCAGACCTTTTCTGACAGCGCACAGTTTGGACAACATAATTATGAACCTTTTCTGTCAGTGTCCTACAACCTAAATTAGGTGTGAATGGTACGATTAAATCTATATGAATGTGTTCAAATCTACGTGTTGGAAAGTTGAATTTTTGTGGCGGCGATTTTGTGTATTTATGAATTTTTGCTTTTTGGCACGGTATACACGTTTTACACCAAAACTTAATTTGTTACGTTAAGTATGGCCAAAAGAAACGCTTTTTAATATTATTTAAGGTGGTTTTGAAACCAATTAGTTAGACAATGAAATTTGTCGAAAATGATTTTTCAGAATTTCATAGGTATGTATAGGACGTGTAGAAGAATTCGCGTACCAAAGATCTAAGTTAGAGTTGTTTAAATTTAGATTTTGTTTTTAAAGTAGAAATTTTAATTCTTCATTTCAATTTTATGCGTTTCCTATTATTGTCTCTGAGGGATAGTCAGAAATTAAGGTATTGATGTCAACTCTTGGTAATGCATCTGGGACTGTGTTGAATTTGCCTTTGATATAAGATATCTCGGAGGTAAATTCAACTATATAGTTGATGTATCGAGTTTATCTTGGGTTTTTTCAGTTTTTGAAAAGAATGCGCTTATTAAAGGTTTATGAGCTGTAAAAATTTTGAATTGATTTCCCTGCAGAAAATGACGAAAATGTTTAACTGCTAGATATTATAGCTAGTAGTTCTCTATCGAACGTGGAATATTTCATTTGACCATTCATCTCGGTCATCTTCTTAGAGAAGAAAGCCACTGGTGATGTAATTCCATTATTCATTTGGGAAAGGACGGCTCCTATTGATGAATCCGATGCGTTTGTGCACAGGAAATAAATACCTACCTGTGAAGGTTGGATGGGCTAGAATGGTAGCGTTTCCTAAGGATTCTTTTGCTTTAATAAAAGAATGTTCTTCTTGCGGGGTCCAATCAATGATGGTTTTATTTTTATGAAGTTGCAATTTGTTAACTAGGGCATGCAGTGGAATTAGAATTTCGGATATATTCGGTATGAAGCGATAATAGAAATTTAACATTCCTAGAAAGCGTAATTCTTTTAAAGTTTTTGGTTGTGGGAATTTAGTTATAGCGTCTATTCTACATTGTGATGGTCTAACCTTTTGCCGATATCTTATGGCTTAAAAAGTCTAGTGAGGGGACGCCAAATATATATTTATTGGGTTGTATATTTATATTATAACTGTTAAGTCTTTCGAAAAGGATTCGTTGATGTTCTAAGTGATTTTCGGATTTACTAGCTATTAAAATGCATCTAAATAAATTGTGGAAAATTTTTAAGCATGATCAAAAGCTTCGATCATGTCTGTCAGATTTGGTTGTGTATTGTGTGAGGTGGAAGAATTAGTTGATAGAGAGGTTGTTGTGTTGTGTGAATAATATGTGTAATTTGAATACGCGCTAGGTGTGGAGGTAATCGATTCCCAGATACGATCCGCCATGTTCAATAGATCCATTACATCCTCTTTTCCGGAGGACAACAGAGCTGCCGAGATGATGTTTGGAAGTCTTGCCCTCCAGAGTTTCAAAAGTAAATCAGAGCTTACCACCTGAGAACTGCCGATATTAGAGAGTAGTTCTCGGTAGAAGTCCGATGGCTTTTGTTCACCCATTTGCGTGTTTGAAAGAAGGTCATTCAACCGCTTCTCTTCAGTGAGAGAAAGACGATTAATAATACTCTTTTTCAAAGTTGCATACTGGTCTCTTTCTGGAGATTCGTTGATGATATCAACGATTGTATTCACTACCTCGGTGGGTAAGTGAGTGACTACTAGGTTGCACTTTGTCCTATCACTTATGACACGTGACAGCTCAAATTGGGCTTCAATTTGTCTAAACCAAGTGTCGGGCCTAGTAGTCCATAAAGGGGGTAGTCTGATATTGACTATACTGTTAATTTGGTCACTTTCCGTATCTAGCATTTTGATTATGTTTTAATGATTAAAAAAATGGTTTAATTGATGCTCATTTAATTGTCAACCTCAGAACGTCAAGGAATGAAAAATAGCCTCACCTGCAAAATCCATTTCCCTAAACTCTTTGACATATTTATTTTATAGTATAATAATTAAAATATCCTTTTCGGGCTTTGGGGCGAGGTCTTCATTTACAGCCGTCTTTAAAGACGTGCGGCTAAACCCAAATGATTTTTTGTGTGTTAGTTTTAGTTTTACTAGCACTGTTATTATGCAGAACTAACACTATAGAAAGAACTAGAATCATTTGGGTTTAGCCACACGTCTCTAAAGACGACTAAACCCGAATGTTTCTAGTTGTAGGTCTAGTGTTAGTTCTAATTTTACACTTGCACTGTCACTAGAACTAACACTAGACCTTGAAATGCAAACCATTCGGGTTTAGCCGTGCATCTCTCAAAATGGCTACACCCGAGTGTTTCTAGTTCTAGGTCTAGTGTTAGTTCTAGTTTTAGTTCAATAAAAATACCTAACAACCTGGAACTGAATGACAAATAAAACTAGAACTAACACTAGAACTAGACCTAGAAAGTTTCTAGTTCTAGGTCTAGTGTTAGTTCTACATAGTAACAGTGTTAGTGTAAAACTAGAACTAACACTCTTACTAGAAAC
The DNA here is from genome assembly GCF_000648695.1 of Onthophagus taurus. NCBI lineage: Eukaryota > Metazoa > Arthropoda > Insecta > Coleoptera > Scarabaeidae > Onthophagus > Onthophagus taurus. The sequence continues at coordinate 5,150 of NW_019281894.1, read as the reverse complement.
GTTCGGGTTTAGCCGTGCGTCTCTCAAAATGGCTACACCCGAGTGTTTCTAATTCTAGGTCTAGTGTTAGTTCTAGTTTTACACTAACACTGTTACTATGTAGAACTAACACTAGACCTGGAATTAGAATCATTCGGGTTTAGCCGTCTTTAGAGACGTACGGCTAAACCCAAATGATTCTAGTTCTACGTATAGTGTTAGTTCTAGTTTTACACTACCACTATCACTAGAACTAAGACTGTTACTATGTAGAACTAATACTAGACCTAGAACTAGAAAGATCCGGGTTTAGCCGTGCGTCTCTTAAGACGACTAAACCGAAATGTTTCTAGTTCTAGGTCTATTTGAATTAACACAAATTCCGAGTTGAAAAGAGTTCATCGAGTTAACTATCATTATCGCTCTAAGTTTAAAATATCTTTTTTGTAATTCGCGATGGTAATGAAAGCTATTACAGTACTCAAACGGGTGCTGTAATGAGACTCTTTACAGCATCCGATGCTGTAATGAGATTTTAGTAACATTTTATGGAAGCAGTTTAAGTTGGTGACATTGGGTCATTAATTTTTCTAGTTGTCAATGTGACAATTTTTGTCTATGGATGTTTAAACACGTTCTTAGCATCGAATACAAGGTCCACAATGATGAGGACATTGACTCTGAGCAATTTCTCTTATTTTGGGAGGTGTACATCAAACATTTTTTTCAGGTGAATATATTTTGTGTTTTGACAGTTTCTAATTGTCAATTCAAAGTTTCTATTTTCAAGTGTTCCGGTGTTACCAACTGCTACATACCTATTTCCCTACATTGCCAAAATTTACTTTATTTTTGTTAAAAAAAAGTATAAAAACGCGAATTACAAAAAATAGCATAAAAAACACGTTTCATAAGACTTAAAGCACTCATTCATTAAAAAACTCGTGGCTTCGCCACTCGTTTTTCAACTTGAATTCGTGCATTTCAAGCGTATCTTACGAAACTTGTTTTTTAATATATTATAACACGACTTTGTAGTACACAAAGAAGTGATAGATGGCAATCTAAATTATCTCATTATCGATTTCCCTTTAAATATATTTCCTTTAAGATATGGTCGTCGCGGCCCATTAGTAGCAGCAGTAATGATCCAAACGGTTTCCGGTTGCGCTGCAGCTATCGTTCCATGGTTTTGGGTCCACATCCTTCTTCGTTTCATCTGCACAACAGCAACAGGAGGGACTATGATGACGAGTTTCGTTTTAATCATGGAATTAGTTGGTAAAAAACATCAAATTAACACTACTCGTAATAGTCGTATACTAATTAATTTGTTATTTTAGGTTTAAAATGGAGAACAACCGTAGGAATTTTATATCAAATTCCTTTTAATTTGGGTCATTTATCGTTACCGTTGATCGCGTATCTTCTAAGAGATTGGCGTTTAAATCAATTTGTAATCTCGATTAGTTCGGTTGTTTTATTCGCTTATTATTGGGTGCTCCCGGAATCTCCGAGATGGTTATTAGCGGTCGGCGAAACGGAAAAGGCGGTCGCTATTTTAGAAAAAGCGGCCCATCACAACCGCTTACCGAGAGAAAGCATTAAAGCGGACGTTGAAAATTACGTTCAAAAGAAGAACTTGAAAGAAACTAAAGGTGGAAATATTCTTTCTTTAGTAAAAACGCCATCGTTACGCGTCAAAACGATTGCGATATGTTTTAATTGGTTCGTTTGCGGGTTATGTTTCTTTGGGGTTGCTCAATTTATGGGGGAAATTGGTGGGGATAAATTTGTAAATGTTGCAGTTTCCGCGGTTGTACAAATTCCGGGGACTTTACTTTCCGTTTGGTTGTTAGCAACATTCGGGCGTAAAAAAACGTTAATTTTTTCAAATCTCTTAGCTGGAGTTGCGTGTATCGGAGTTGCTTTTACCCCAACTGATCCAGCGTGGATTAAAACCACTTTGGGGGCGGTCGGAATGTTTGCCCTTTCGGTCTGTTTTCCGACAGTTTATATTTATGCCGGAGAATTGTTTCCTACGATAGTAAGAAATGTTGGTTGTGGAACAGCATCGGTTTTTGCAAGAGTCGGTTCGATGTCAGCTCCGTTTGTTGCAAAACCGAGCGGAGGACCTGCATGGCTTGGTCCGGCTATATTCGGGATTGTTCCTATAATCGGAGCGGTTTTATGTGGGTTTTTACCGGAAACACTTAATTGTAAGTTACCGGATACGATTGAGGAGGCTGAGAATTTTGGGAAAAAGATTGAAAAAGATTTTAGTAAAAATAGCGAAAAAGAGACTCAAGAAACTGCGACATAAATTAAATTAAACATGTTTTTGTTAATTAAATAATGTAAATTAATAAATTTAGGGTTGTATAGTAATTTTTTGACGTTGTTGTAAGCTGTGATTAAAAAAATTTATAATTTAAAACAAAATTATTTTGAAATACTCAATAAACGAACATGACTTGATGCTAAAATACCTATTTTTGGATTTGTATTTTGAGGGAAAATATATTTTTACAAAAAAATGTATCCTTGTTTTATTTTATTTATTAATATAATTCCTCGTGAATACGATAAAATAGAAGGATGAAAATGTTTATAAAAAATTCTTATTTATTAATGCGCAGTGTTCACCGATGAAGAACTAATAATAAATCCGGGGTAATTAGTTGAATGTGTTTTAGCCGTTGCAACACCAAAACGAATCATAATTGAGGTTATTATCGGCATATATTTAAACAGACGAGTAATTTTTGTATAAAACCCCATGTGCCAAAAAAGCCAAATATGCTTTAACCTTCCCCTTCAAAGAATCTCAATTTGAGGTCCTTTTGATAGCGAGAGTAACGGGGTAATACGATTTCGTCGTCTTGTTCGCAGCCGCGACAAAGACCACTAACTGCATGCTTCACTTTATATATTCATTTATTGCTAATACTGCAAGATATCTAAAGAATATCTTTAACACTTCAATCAATCAATTGATTTGATATATTGGGTTATGTACAGGTGGTTCAAATTCGATGTCCGAATAGGCTATCTCGAAAACTGTAAAGAGTTAGAAAAAAAGGTAGCTTACATGTCTCGATCTTTTTTTTAAATAAATTCCAATGTCGAAAACCTCAAACCGCTATCGTCTTTTGTTTTTCCCCTAGAGGCCTATCGAAAAAATTTTTTGACTACGTCATCAAATTCTCTGTAAAAAAGTGTCCATATAATGTCTTAGTTATAATACTCCACCTATTATTATAACCAAGATAATTGTACCTGCTGGTTTTACGATATTTTCAATTTTGGCCTCTGGGGGAAATACAAAAAACGATGGCGCTTTGAGGTTTTCGATATTGGAATTTATTTAAAAAAAGAGATCGAGACATGTAATCTACCTTTTTTCTAACTCTTATGGTTTCTAAGATAGCCTATTAGGACATCGAATTTGAACCATCCTGTACAATGTGTTAATTAATTATCGTACCCGACGTCATCATTACAGGTATGCAACCAATATCACAGTATTGGTATAACAATACGGAAATCGTATGTTGTAATACCACTACTGTGATATTGGTTGCATACTTGCAATGATGACGTCGGGTACGATAATTAATTAACACACTGTATGTAGTTTCATCGGTGTAAGAATTATTAAAAGGCTTATTTCTGTAATCAAAAAGAGGAATATACAATTAGTTCTATATTGGAAAAGTAGCACCCAANCGTGTATTTTTAAACATCTTCAAAATCTACCTGCTGGTATTAAAAAAGTTATACTATATTCGGACACGTGCGGAGGACAGAACAAAAACACCTACGTAGCGGCAATGTTAACCTTAGTTTTACAAAAGTGTCCACACATTTCTACAATAGAACAAAACTCAGACACTCTCATATGGAAGTGGATGGCGATCATGCTGTGATTGAGAGGAAAAAAAAGTAGTACATTGATAAGCCACCCCCATGATTGGTATCAGCTGGTCCGATCGTGCGGTCCTAGATTTTCCGTTATTGAGATGACGCAAGGTCCCCTAGTTAAAAGAAAAAAAGATGTTGCACAAAACAATTTTAAATGGCAACCCGTACGCTGTTTAAAGTAAAGCAAACAGTTTGGTATCATCCAATTCAAAACCAGCTTAGACGATTATGAACCATATTAAAAGGTGTCCTTCTTGCGAAAGAAAATATCCGCAAAATGGCTAGATGATGGCGGCAACGTCCCACAAATTAGAAACACCTTATTGCCGATATCCAAAGAAAAGAAGGGGTATCTGTTGTCCCTACTACAGTTTATTCCCCCTGTATTTCATAATTTTTACAGAGGCTTGCCTTCATCTGGCTCAACTGTGTCGACAGATCCTGATTTAGGTGAGATTGATTCAAATTCCGACAACCCCAACTTTTGACAAACTGAAGTATAAATGTGCGATTTTTATTATTTTAGCTTAAAGATTTGATTGTTCTAGTATTTTTTCGAATTTTGCAATTTTCGCCAATTAAGTTTTAAAAATTCATATAAAATCCAGTTCTTGGAATATGAGTATGAAAATTTCCCAAAGTGTTCGATGTTGCAATTTTCATCGATAACTTTCAAAATTCGCTATAAAATTCATTTCTTGAAGGATCCTTGTGGAAATATCGCCAATAATTAATTAAAGTATCCTCTTTTTAATGCAATAAGCCGTTTTGAAAAATCGTTTTTAGTTTTCGAGAAATAAATTTTTGAAATGATTGACAATTTTTTCGAATTTTGTTATTTTCTCCGATTAAATTTTAAAAATTCGTATAAAACCTATTTCTTGGAATATGCGTATGAAAATTTCCCACAGTGTTAATAAGAGTGTCCTCTTTTCAATGAACCAACCCGTTTTGAAAAATAACTTTTATTTTTTGAGAAAACAATATTTGAAGTTTTGATAAAATTTTCGATGTTGCAATTTTCATCGGTAATTTTCAAAATTCGCACTATAATTCATTTTTTGAAGGATCCTTGTGAAAATATCACCAATTATTAATTAAAGTATCCTCTTTTTAGTGCAACAAGCCGTTTTGAAAAATCGCTTTTAGTTTTTGAGAAATAAATTTTTGAAATGATCGACAATGTTTTCGATTTTTGCAATTTTTGCCGATTAAGTTTTAAAAATTCGTATAAAATCCAGTTCTTG
>NW_019281890.1:0-10866 GCF_000648695.1 Onthophagus taurus | reverse complement strand
TATTAACAAACACTGTTCCTGAAGTAATTCTAAACAGATTTTGTTAACAACATTTTTTGATTAAATCAAAAATAAGGATATGACCTCAAAAATATTAATTTTTATATTATTCACAGGGAAATTAAAATATCAAGTTAACAAAAAATTTTATTAACAAACGCTGTTGCTGAAGTAATTCTAAACAAATTTTGTTAACAACATTTTTTGATTAAATCAATAAGAAGGATATTACCTCAAAAATATTAATTTTTATACTATTCAGAGGGAAATTAAAATTTCAAGTTAGCAAAAAATTTTATTAACAAACTCTGTTCCTATGGGAATTCTAAACAAATTTTGTTAATAAAAATTTTTGATTAAATCAACAATAAGGATATTACCTCAAAAAAATAATTTTTGTACTATTCAGAGGGAAATTAAAATTTCAAGTTAGCAAAAAATTTTATTAACAAACTCTGTTCCTGGAGTGATTCTAAACAAATTTTGTTAACAACATTTTTTGATTAAATCAATAATAAGGATATTTCCTCAAAAAAATAATTTTTATACTATTCAGAGGGAAATTAAAATATCAAGTTAGCAAAAAATTTTATTAACAAACTCTGTTCCTGGAGTAATTTTAAACAAATTTTGTTAATAAAAATTTTTGATTTGATCAAAAAAAATTTTATATATAACTCTGCTTCCACGAATTTTTAAATTACATTTTTTTTTATTTATTTCCAGAATTAAGCACTTCGCCGGTCCAGTTACCTACACAATTCGGAACTTCATCGAGCGAAATCGCAACGATCTCTCAAAAGAGCTTTATCGCGCCATGTACAGGTGTAATAACTCGTTGGTGCAGGAACTATTTCCGGAGGGAAATCCGAAACGGTGTACTTTAAAGCGAACTCTATCCGCTACGAATCACCTAAAAATAACGCTAAATTCGTTATTAAAGAGTTTATTACCACGGCATAGTCATTATATACGATGTATTAAACCAAATGAAGTTAAGCAAGCTAAAATTTTTGAGATATCTTTAGTACAACACCAGGTAATAATAATTTTTTGATAAAATTTGATTAATTTAATTTTTTTTGTTATTAATTAATTAAATTAAATTTCGTTTTAGGTCAGATATTTATGTTTACTCCCAACCGTGGAGCTTTGGCGAACCGGATATTGCTACCGCCTACTTTACTCCCATTTCTTACACAGATACAAGATGTTGAACTCATCGACTTGGCCCAAATTTTACGGCCCATCCATCGAGGGAGTTTCAACAATCTTAAAAAGCCTTCCACTTCCAGGGGCTGAATTCATTTTCGGACGAACGAAGGTTTTTGTGCGCAGCCCCCGCACGGTTTTTGAACTAGAAGAGTTCCGGCGAGAAAGACTGCATTATTTGGCAGCTCTCATCCAGAAATGCTATCGAGGGTATCGACAGAGGAGGAAGTTTCAAAAAATGAGGAGGAGTCAAAGGGTGATTGCGGCGGCTTGGAGGACTTGGAGGGTAAGGATTCTTTTTTTTAAATTAATTAATCAATTAATTAACCTTCGAGCGGGTTAACTCATAAAACTTATTAATAAACTTTTAATTTTTTTGTTCCTAAAATGTTCAACATTACCCAAGGAACACGATGAGCACACTCAATTCTAATTTGGCAGTAACAAAAAAAATTACACGATTGCAAAAAGTAGCCCTAAATGTGAAAATTTAATTTTTAAAAATTTTTTGCTTTAAACTATATAAAACATCCTCAGGAACACGACTAATATACACATTTCAATTTTGGTAGCAACAAAGTACTTACTTCCTCAAGTCATAAATTCGCGATTTTTAATTTTACCGTTTTTTTTTTGTTCCTAAGATGTTCAAGGTGGCCTAGGGAACCCGATGAGCACACACAATTCTAATTTGGCAGTGGCAAAAAAAATTACACGATTACCAAAAAGTTGTAAAAATTTTAATATTTTCGTATTTTTCTCGATATTNTAACTCGGCTTCCACGAATTTTTAAGTTACATTTTTTCCGTTTATTTCCAGAATTAAACACTTCGCCGGTCCAGTTACCTACACAATTCGGAACTTCATCGAGCGAAATCGCAACGATCTCTCAAAAGAGCTTTATCGCGCCATGTACAGGTGTAATAACTCGTTGGTGCAGGAACTATTTCCGGAGGGAAATCCGAAACGGTGTACTTTAAAGCGAACTCTATCCGCCACGAATCACCTAAAAATAACGCTAAATTCGTTATTAAAGAGTTTATTACCACGGCATAGTCATTATATACGATGTATTAAACCAAATGAAGTTAAGCAAGCTAAAATTTTTGAGATATCTTTAGTACAACACCAGGTAATAATAATTTTTTGATAAAATTTGATTAATTTAATTTTTTTTGTTATTAATTAATTAAATTAAATTTCGTTTTAGGTCAGATATTTATGTTTACTCCCAACCGTGGAGCTTTGGCGAACCGGATATTGCTACCGCCTACTTTACTCCCATTTCTTACACAGATACAAGATGTTGAACTCATCGACTTGGCCCAAATTTTACGGCCCATCCATCGAGGGAGTTTCAACAATCTTAAAAAGCCTTCCACTTCCAGGGGCTGAATTCATTTTCGGACGAACGAAGGTTTTTGTGCGCAGCCCCCGCACGGTTTTTGAACTAGAAGAGTTCCGGCGAGAAAGACTGCATTATTTGGCAGCTCTCATCCAGAAATGCTATCGAGGGTATCGACAGAGGAGGAAGTTTCAAAAAATGAGGAGGAGTCAAAGGGTGATTGCGGCGGCTTGGAGGACTTGGAGGGTGAGGATTCTTTTTTTTTAAATTAATTAATTAATCAATTAATTAACGTTCGAGCGGGTTAACTCATAAAACTTATTAATAAACTTTTAATTTTTTTGTTCCTAAAATGTTCAACATGACCTAAGGAACACGATGAGCACATTCAATAATTCAAATTTGGCAGTAGCAAAAAAAATTACACGATTACCAAAAAGTAGCTATAAATGTGAAATTTTAATTTTTGAAAATTTTTTGCATCTAAACTATGTAAAACATCTTCGGGAACACGATTAATACACACATTTCAATTTTGGCAATGACTAAGTACTTACTTCCTTAAGGCATAAATTCGCGATTTTTAATTTTTTCGATTTTTTTTGTTCCTAAGATGTTCAAGGTGGCCTAGGGAACCCGATGAGCACACACAATTCTAATTTGGCAGTGGCAAAAAAAATTACACGATTACCAAAAAGTTGTAAAAATTTTAATATTTTCGTATTTTTCTCGATATTGACGCATCTGAGAGGAAAAGTGTAAGAGAGCAATATTGTTAAGAATAAAATTTGCTACAATTTCACGATTTTCAAGTGTTACCTATAAGTTGAAAGAGTAACAAAATTTCATATTTTCGTATCTATCTCGATTTTGACGTATTTAAGAGCAAAAATGCCAGAGAGCAATATTGTTAAGAATAAAATTTACAACAATGTTTGTTATAAAAGTTTTTTCATAGCAAGCTCCGATTCTCAAGTGTTACCTATAACTTGAAAGTGTAACAAATTTTCATATTTTCGTATCTATCTCGATATTGACGTATCTAAGAGTAAAAGTGCAAGAGGACAATATTGTTAACAATAAAATTTGTAACAACTTTTGTTCTAAAAGTTTTTTTGTATCATGCTCCGATTCCTAAATGTTACCATTAAGACTAGTAAAACAAATTTTCATATTTTTGTATTTTTTTTGATATTGACGTATCTGAGAGCAAAAATACAAGAGAGCAATGTTGTTAAGAATAAAATTTGCTACAACTTTTATACTAAAACTTTTGTTCTAAAACGTTCCGAATTTCTCATTCATCCTCTACCAAGAAGATGCAAAACCTCGATTTCTTCGAAAGGTGACTTATCGAATTTTTCTCGATTTCTATGCATCTGAGAGTAAAAGTGAAAGAGAACAATATTGTTAACAATAAAATTTGCTATAACTTTTGCTATAAAAGTTTTTTGATAACATGCTCCGATTCCTAAATGTCACCATTAAGAGCACGTAAAACAACAATATTCATTAATTCATATTGTAGCAAGAGAAGAACAAAGAGGGAAGAGGCTTTAGATTTATCGATCGGTTTTACGCAAGTAATGCAACATCTGTCTCTACGACTTAGCGTCGCCAAAGCCCGGTTCTACTCTAAAACGCTATAGGACGGTTGCGAGAGGGAAATTGAGTTTAGTTTATACTTAATCTTTGACGAACTCGTTTCGTGTGAGATAATTCGGATGAACCCGCGTAAAGAAACAGTTATACAAAATTATTGCTTTTGTAGCTATTTGTTTATTAATAAAGACCTTATTTCATTCTTTTTTTTTTAAACAAGTAATGTAATAAGTGGCGCCCAACTAGCGGCCCGAATTTCACGTGAAAGTTTGAGTTTTGTGATGCCTCCAAAGAAAAGAACTGACGCCAACCCGGATTCCGACGTGGAAGAATCAAAGACAACTGCTACGATGTCTACCAATGAATTCGCAGCGTTGCTGGAAGCAGTACAACGTTCGCAACTCGAATTTAACCGTCAATTGCTGGAACAATTTACGCCGCGTACAGTTTCGCCCGCCGCGCCTAGTCCTTCACCGTCGGGTAGTTTCGCGAGATGTTCCGCGCGTTTTGATGGCAGTAATCAGAACAATGATGCAGTTGAAGCATTCGTGGACGCCGTACAGATATATAAAGAGTGCACAGACGTTTCTGATGATCACGCTTTACGCGGATTGCCTCTTTTATTGACGGGAGAAGCCGCGATATGGTGGCAAGGTGTAAAAAGCTCTGTGACGAATTGGAATGACGCGATTAAACAACTGCGCGCGATGTACGGAATCACAAAGCCCGCGTACAAACTTTTTCGGGATTTGTTTAATAACGAACAGGGTGATGTCAAGTGCGATGTTTTTTTGTGCCGCGCTAGATCTATTATCGCAAAAATGCCGTACAAAATACCGGAAGAAATGATGTTAGACATGGTTTACGGGTTATTAAACAAAAAGATTCGTAAACATGTTTCTCGCGAGTGCGTAAATACATTCGACGAACTTATCCAAAAAGCCCGCGACGCCGAGACACTTATCCTCGAATACCGCGACGACGTAAGTAGCACAAGCAGTGCGCAGAAACCAGGAAGTGCCGTGACTGAACAGAAACCGAATAGAAACAGACCACGCTGCTCGTATTGCAAACGGTTCGGACACCTTAAAGATGAGTGTCGTGATTTGGCCAACAAGAACAAAGAAAGTGATAAAAGCCAAGCTAATCCAAAACCAAGTGACTCCGTCGAAAGGAACGTCCTTCGCTGTTACGGATGCGGTAAAGAAGGCGTTATCCGCGCAAAATGTCCCATCTGCAAAGAAAATGCTAACAAGAACGTCAACGTTGCGTCATTAGGAAATTTGTCCTTTTATCAAATTTCGGCGAATGAGGACGACGATCGCAGACCGTTACTGCTAATTACAGTAGGCAACCAGAAGGGAGTAGGTTTTGTAGATACTGGAGCACAAATCAGTGTGGCTGGTTGGAAATTCTATGAAGTGTTGAAGGAAGCGAATTATAAATTCACCCCTAAGAAAATCAGTTTCACTCTGGCCGACGGAAAAGCTAAGACTGAAGAAGTATTGGAAACCGAAGTCGAGGTTAACATTGAAAGTCGTACGGTACGACAAAGATTTATCGTGTTGCCAAATGCCAAAGCAAATAGAACGCTTTTAGGAGCGGATTTCCTTTCCTTGGCAGGGATTGTGTTGGACATACCACATGGCGAGTGGTGGTTCCGCGATGTACCGGAAGTAAAATACCAGTTTTTCTTGAAACTCAATAAAGACAATGAGAAAACCACAACTACTGCAAACATTGCAATTGAAGCTATCGATCGAACTGAAGCAGAAGCTGTTCCTTGTGGGCTTCGACAGGATGAAGCAACGAGACTTACGGAAGAAGAACGAGAATGTCTGAGTCAACTTTTGTTGGAATTCGAAGACATCTTTGGACAAGGGGGAGAACCAACTCCTTTCGCAGAACACCGTATCGAAACGAGTGACTGTGCACCGACCGCCGTTCCACCATACCGAATGTCCCCACAGAACAAAGAAATTCTGCGCCATGAGTTGGAAAAGATGTTATCCGATCATATTATCGAAGAATGTGAATCACCGTGGGCTGCACCGGTGGTACTTGTGCCAAAAAAGGACGGTTCCCGTAGAGTGTGTATAGATTATCGAAAACTAAACTCAGTGACAATCAGTGATAGTTACCCGTTGCCGCGAATCGAGGACCTCTTACATTTAGCACGTGAAACATTATACATGACGACACTAGATCTAAGGTCTGGTTACTGGCAAGTGCGTGTGCGAGAACAAGATCGTGACAAAACCGCGTTTGTGACACCTTTCGGAACTTATCGGTTTAACAGAATGCCGTTCGGTCTGAAGAATGCCGGCGCGACATTCCAGAGATTGATAGATCGTTTTCGTGCGGGCCTAAAGAACATCACCGTGTTGTGCTACCTTGATGACATTATAGTGGTTTCGAAAAGTTTCAAAGAACACTTAAACCATTTACGAGTCGTTTTCGAGAGGCTACGGAAGTTTTCACTGTACGCGAATCGGAAAAAGTGTGTATTGGCATGTGAAGAAGTTAAATTCCTTGGACATATACTGACGAGCAGTGGCATCAAGACGGATCCAGAGAAGGTATCCGCGATTACAGATATGCCCCCGCCGACTAACCTGAAACATTTGAGAACCTTCCTTCAAACTTGTTCCTGGTACAGAAGGTTCATCAAAAATTTTTCCGCAACTGCTAAACCATTAACTGATCTTACGAAGAAAAACACTAGATGGGAATGGGGTGACGCTCAACGAAAAGCTTTCCAAGAGCTAAAAACATTATTAACGTCAGCACCAATCTTAAGACAGGCAGATGAAAGTGATTATTTCATCATACGCACCGACGCCAGCGCATACGCCCTCGGAGCAGTATTATTGCAAGGTGAAGCAGAAGACGAAAGACCAGTGGAGTACGCCAGCCGTTTATTAACGACGTCAGAGAAGAATTATTCTACAACGGAGCGTGAAGCTCTGGCTTTAGTATGGGCTGTGACTAAATTTAGAGGATACATAGAGGGTTCGAAGGTTGTGGTAGCGACAGATCATCAGCCTCTACGTTGGTTAATGTCGTTGAAATCACCCAGTGGAAGATTGGCAAGATGGGCGTTGGTATTGCAATCATATGACATAAGAATTGTATACATACCCGGAAAGTCTAACGCCGTAGCTGACACATTATCGAGACCCCCCTGTGAAACCGACACCAACGATGTGTGTCTTTGTTACGTAGAAGTTGAACTACCGAGAGAGAAGGCATCCGAAATACGCAGAAAACAAGTTGATGATCCTGATGTGCTTAAGATCATCAATGCATTTGAAAAGGTCAGTCCTGATTTGCCAAATTGGACTAGTCGAGGTTATACGATGGTGGACGGAGTGTTATATAGGTTCGTACCTGAATCCGATACCGATGAACCGCAACTGGTGGTGCCAGCGAGCGAGAGAAAGCTTATCCTATACGAAAATCACGACGCACCAACTGCTGGTCATTATGGTGTAGACAAAACGTTCCAGAAAATAGCGTCCCGGTACTATTGGCCTGGCATGAGAAGACAGATAAGTGATTACATTTCGAGCTGCCTGGCCTGTCAGCGATATAAACCAAGTAACTTGAAGCCCGCTGGTTTATTAAGAACTCCTGTGGTGTCGCAAAGATTCGAAGTGATATCCGTTGATTTGTTTGGTCCATTGCCTACAACGACGAGTAATCACCGTTGGATCCTGATTATTGAAGACGTAGCTTCAAGGTGGGTGGAGCTGTTCCCAATTGTTGAGGCCACTGCCGAGTGCTGCGCTAAAATACTTGTTGACGAAATCGTTCTAAGATACGGAACCCCTCGGAAAATGTTGTCAGATAATGGAGTCCAATTCGTTAGTTCAGTGATGCAAAAGATGGCATACTGTTTGGGTATAACGCAGACATTTACTCCGTTATATCACCCCGAGTCCAATCCCGTCGAAAGGAAAAACAGAGATATGAAAACACAACTAGCGATACTAGTTGGCGAGGACCATTGCGATTGGGTAGATAGACTTCCCAGTATACGCTTCGCTATGAATACGGCTAACAGTTTATCAACTGGAAAGACTCCAGCTTATATAACGTTTGGAAGAGAGCTTCGATCTCCTGGCGATATAACACGAGATCTGCGAGCGATTGTGGAAGCAGAAAATTATGTGCCCCAGATAACTCCGCAATTATTAAAGTTAGCAGATACGTTGCTCGACGCTAGAGATAAAATAGAACAACGACAAGATCATGCCAAAAGGTATGCTGATATTAAACGCAGAGAGTCTCCCGTTTATAAAGAGGGTGATTTGGTAATGGTGACGACACATCTCCTCAGCAATGCCAAGATGGGGAGAAGCGGCAAGTTTGAACCTAGACGAGACGGTCCATATAAAATCCTACGGGCGCATTCCTCAGCGAGCTACGACCTAGTTAGTGCTAGTGACCCTAATTCCATTGTGGGATGTTACCATGTCAAGGATCTGGTCCCGTTTAGGGGGAGACAGGGTGTCGAAGATGTGCCGGACCCTGAGCGTCCAAAAAGAAGAAGAGGGCGACCCAAGAAGAATGCTGGTCCACCAACGAGGGCGTAAAATGGTGAACCAGAGGGGGAGCTTGTAGCAAGAGAAGAACAAAGAGGGAAGAAGTTTTAGATTTATCGATCGGTTTCGTGCGAGTAATGCAACATCTGTCTTTACGACTTAGCGTCGCCGAAGCCCGGTTCTACTCTAAAACGCTATAGGACGGTTGCAAGAGTGAAGTTTAGTTTAGTTTATTCTTAATCTTTGACGAACTCGTTTCGTGTGAGATAATTCGGACGAACCCGCGTAAAGAAACAATTATACAAAATTATTGCTTTTGTAGCTATTTGTTTATTAATAAAGACCTTATTTCATTCTTTTTTTTTAAACAAGTAATGTAATAATATATAAAAAACACTTCTTCTCAGTATCAAAATGGTTTATTATTTATATAATTAAAGACATTATTCTTTCTTCAACGTTTCGAGCATTTATTGCTCATTATCAAGAATATGTTCATTTAGCATTTGTCAATTTCAATATTGGTTTTAGTAAAATGCGCTCACCGACGGCACCCATAGTTTTTAATTATATAAACAATAAAACATTTTGATACTGAGAAGAAAGGTTTTTTATATATGAATGAATAAGTCATTAAATTTTCGCATTTTTGTGTTTTCTCGATATTGACGCATCTGAGAGCAAAAGTGAAAGAGAACAATATTGTTAAGAATAAATTTTGCTACAACTTTTGTTCTAAAAGTATTTTTGTAACATGCTTCCATTCCTGAATGTTACCATTAGCTAATAGTAAAACAAGAAAATTCATCAAATTTTTAAATTTTCGTATTTATCTCAATATTGACGCATCTGAGAGCAAATATACAAGAGAGCAATATTGTTAATAACAAAATTTGCTACAACTTTTGTTCTAAAAGTTTTTTGATAACATGCTCCGATTCCCAAATGTTACCATTAGCTAATAGTAAAACAAGAAAATTCATCAAATTTTTAAATTTTCGTATTTATCTCAATATTGACGCATCTGAGAGCAAATATACAAGAGAGCAATATTGTTAATAACAAAATTTGCTACAACTTTTGTTCTAAAAGTTTTTTGATAACATTCTCTGATTCCTAAATATTACCTTTAGCTAAAGTAAAACAAGAAAATTTATCAAATTTTTAAATTTTCGTATTTTTCTCAAAATTGATGCATCTGAGAGCAAAAATACAAGAGAGCAATATTATTAAGAATAAAATTTGCTACAACTTTTGTTCTAAAAGTTTTTTTATAACGTGCTCCGATTCCCAAATGTTACCATTAGCTAATAGTAAAACAAGAAAATTCATCAAATTCTTAAATTTTCGTATTTATCTCAATATTGACGCATCTGAGAGCAAAAATACAAGAGAGCAATATTGTTAATAACAAAATTTGCTACAACATCTGTTATAAAAGTTTTTTAATAACATGTTCCGATTCCCAAATGTTACCATTAGCTAATAGTAAAACAAGAAAATTCATCAAATTTTTAAATTTTCGTACTTTTCTGAATATTGACGCATCTGAGAGCAAAAATACAAGAGAGCAATATTGTTAAGAACAAAATTTGCTACAACTTTTGTTATAAAAGTTTTTTGATAACATTCTCCGATACCTAAATATTACCATTAGCTAAAGTAAAACAAGAAAATTCATAAAATTTTTAGATTTTCGTATTTTTCTCGATATTGACGCACCTGAGAGCAAAAATACAGGAGAGCAATATTGTTAAGAACAAAATTTGCTACAACTTTTGTTCTAAATGTGTTTTGATAACATGCTTCAATTCCCTAATGTTACCATTAACTAATAGTAAAACAAAAAATTCATAAAATTTTCATATTTTCGTATTTTTCTCGATATTGACGCATCTGAGAGCAAAAATACAAGAGAGCAATATTGTTAAGAACAAAATTTGCTACAACTTTTGTTCTAAAAGTTTTTTAATAACATTCTCCGAGTCCTAAATATTACCATTAATTAGTAAAAGAAGGAAATTCATGAAATTTTAAATTTTCGTTTTTATCTCATTTATAACGAAATTTGTTATAAAAGTTTTTTTATGACACCCCCGCTCGAAGGTTAAGGCGATTTTATTTCGTGTTCTTCCGAAAATAAAAAAATCGTTGCTCAA
>NW_019281885.1:0-10154 GCF_000648695.1 Onthophagus taurus | reverse complement strand
ATCTGAAAGACTATATGTGACTATGGCTATATTAAAAATCACGTATATGTCGGCTATCAGTAAACTATTACACATCTGCTGCTGTTCGAGGGTTCTCGGAAAAATTTTCTACCAGAAGGATACCAAATCGTAAAACGTTTGAAGCCAGTGAAAGACATCTTAGGGAAATTGGCACGCTAAAACCTATATGAATAAACAACGCTGGTCGACAAAGGTTTCGACGAACTGCTAACGTTGAAGAATTGATACTCGATGCTGTTCAGTTATCTCCTGGTAGTGTGGTTTCGAGTACAAGTGTATGGCGAACATTGCGTAAGCAACAATTGTATCCATATCATGTTACACATGTGCAAGATTTATTACCAGAAGGAGCGCAACAAACGCAGAAATTTCTGCCAATGGTTAATTCGACAATGTACAGGTGTCCCAATTTCGATGTCCGCATAGGCTATCTCCGAAACTAAAAGAGATAGAAAAAAAGTAGCTTACATGTCATGATCTCGTTTTTCGAGAAAATGTTAATGCCGAAAACTCCAAACAGCTATCGTCTTTTGTTTTCGCCCTATCGGCAAAAACTGCAAATTTTGCGAAAACGACAATCGCGAATATCTCACTTATTATCAAAGATGGAATATTATAAATAAAACATTATATGGGCAACTTTTTACGAAGAATTCAGTGGCGTAGGTAGAATTTTTTTTCCATCTTTTATTTTCGAGATTTTAGACGTAACTTTATTTTTTTAAATGGAAACCATAGTTGGCTATGACCTAAAATAATTTGTTATTTTCTTCTGATAACAAATATATATAGTTTGTGGGGTATATTTCTTATAGTTATTGAATAATTAACAAAAATTCATTTTATTCTATCTAAAACTGTTGTATGTATTTAAAAGTTAATGTTGTTATGGTGATAACCATACCATGATGGAAAACATTGTTTCCAATTATTGCCAAAGTTTGTAGTAGTATTTAAAAATTCACTAACAACTCTGATATTATGTGCTGGTGCTCCGTCATATTGAAAATATATCATTTGACACATATTTAATGGCAAATTGTCGACCAAAGGCTCAATGTGCTGCCTTAATATGTTGAGGTATTTACCTGAGTTTAAGTTTTTATGGTAGATACTATATGCCAAATATCTATTATCTAAAAGCGCACACCATACATTGAACCCTAATCTTCTTTGAACACTCAGAGACTTCATCGGTCCAGATGACATTTTGCACAAACAGCAGATTATTTAATATTTCTAAATATCATCTACAAAATTCTAATCTTAGATTGACATCTCCGGCACGTAAATAATGAGTAAGCCTCGCTTTGCATGGTTTATACTTATTTTTCTTTCATATTCGGGAGCAGCGGCTGTTGGGTCAGACGTCTTGTTCAATTTCTTTGCAAGATGTTGAAGGATTTATCGCAATTGAAGCCAACACAATGACTTCATCCTCTTGCAGGTCATGTCGGTATGTTTTTGCACGTGGTTTGGGGAAGGACCAAAAATCTATTAAATTTTCTGCTAATCGGCTGAAGGTTCTTACGTGCGGTTGTCTTCTTTCCGGATACCTTGTGAAATATAATTCCACGGCTAACGTGGCATTCTTATCTGATAACATATAGCGTTCATCATGTTACATTTTTCATAATTTTCGAAATTCATTGTAAAGTTTTATTCAATTTCGTTATACTTTGACACTTAACATGCTGGTGCTTCGTACTAGCACATAATGTCAGAGTTTTTATCGAATTTTTAAATACAAACTTTGCCAATTATTTGATATATTATGTTCCATCATAGAATGTATGGTTATCACCATAGCAACATTAACTTTTAAATACATACGTTAGTTTTAGATCAAACAAAATGAATTTTTGTTAATTATTCAATAACTATAAGAAATATACCCCACAAACTATATATATTTGTTATTAGAAGAAAATAACAAATTATTTTAGGTCATAGCCAACTATGGTCTCCATTTAAAAAAATTAAGTTACGTCTAAAATCTCGAAAATAAAAGATAGGAAAAAAATTCGACCTACGCCAATGAATTCTTCGTAAAAAGTTGCCCATATAATGTTTTATTTATAATTCTCCATCTTTGATAATAAGTGAGATATTCGCGATTGTCGTTTTCGCAAAATTTTCAGTTTTTGCCGATAGGGCGAAAACAAAAGACGATAGCTGTTGGAAGTTTTCGGCATTAGCATTTTCTCGAAAAACGAGATCATGACATGTAAGCTACTTTTTTTCTATCTCTTTTAGTTTCGGAGATAGCCTATGCGGACATCGAAATTGGGACACCCTGTACACGAAACCCTAACTTCCTGCCTCCTAGTTACTGGGTAATCTTGTTTTACCAGAAACGGGATTATCAATTTTCGAAACACCCATACTTAGCAAGAAGAAAACCCTCATACGACTGTTTCTCCTCATTACCAACATACTTTTTCGGAAAGTTTTCTATTTAAGTCAATAAATTGCCATGGATTATGAATTGAAAACTTAGGAACAAAATTAATTGTTTTACACATATATACCATAATTTTTTAAGTTTCTGAACAGGTGTACTAGTGAAAAATATAATGGGCCTGATAGACATGTTTGATTTGTGTCATTTTGAGACAAAATACAATTTAATATGGAGTATACTCGACCAAGGTTCGTTAGCATTTATTTATTATTTTTTGATAATAAATTTCTCAAACGGGTAATTTTTAAGATTAGAGTACTTGTTTTAACTGCTGCTTCAAACATACCGTTACGTTGTGTTAATTCTCTTTTTATAGAGTTTATATTTCTCCAGTAACGAATAAAACTCCATACAAATTAAAGCAAGTAAGATATGGTGATTGAATTTACAATAGAATTCTTGTATATGGTGATTTGTTTAAATTTTCACGCGTTTCATTATGCAAATTAGTTCTTTTAATAGACCTAATTACCGTTTCCGTTCGGTCAATTGTTTTCCGCCCTCACACACCGAAATTTCATCTGGCTTGTTCCGGTGTGGCTCTTGCTATTTGATACCTAACCTACAGAGGGAGTAATAGCAATGGTAATTTGTTTTATGCTCTACCGACGCGTTAGATTATCCCAAACCGTTTCCTCCTGCGGCTCCTATCGAGGGATGTGTCAAGTCACCGAAGCATGTTATCGCTGTGTACGCGTTCCGGACGCGCTACAAGAAGTGATTACACGCGACCGAGTATTTCACTTCTTGGTATGAACTGCATGGACACCTGTGAATTAAAAGGAAGTGGATAATGGCCGTAACCGGCGTGCACTTTCTACGATGATTACTACTTGCAGTTGTCAATTTGTATTATATTCTATTTAAAGTTGAATATTTAATGAGAGGAAGGAAGCAGTGAAAATTGTTATTATTAATATACATCTAGATCAATTACTGGGCAAAATTCAAATCGCTTTGTTCGGTTGAGTCGATTATCAGTTTGCATCTTGCGGTAATGATAATTGTAATAATACGGTGGTGCTCGACAAATGAAAAGGAAACAAACGATAAATGCTTCTTTCCCGTTTCATCCTACGGTATGATGATTTCAATGCGGCCGTAGGTGAGTTTTGGAATGTGCCCGACTCGGCGTAAACAAACGTTTCGCAATAATTCTCTGAGAATCGTACGCGTGAGGCGAGATGATATCATTGTTCATCAACCCGTAATTATCCGTCCCTTGCCGCACTTTCCCGCTCCGTCCGCGGGAAAANTTTAACTGCTGCTTCAAACATACCGTTACGTTGTGTTAATTCTCTTTTTATAGAGTTTATATTTCTCCAGTAACGAATAAAACTCCATACAAATTAAAGCAAGTAAGATATGGTGATTGAATTTACAATAGAATTCTTGTATATGGTGATTTGTTTAAATTTTCACGCGTTTCATTATGCAAATTAGTTCTTTTAATAGACCTAATTACCGTTTCCGTTCGGTCAATTGTTTTCCGCCCTCACACACCGAAATTTCATCTGGCTTGTTCCGGTGTGGCTCTTGCTATTTGATACCTAACCTACAGAGGGAGTAATAGCAATGGTAATTTGTTTTATGCTCTACCGACGCGTTAGATTATCCCAAACCGTTTCCTCCTGCGGCTCCTATCGAGGGATGTGTCAAGTCACCGAAGCATGTTATCGCTGTGTACGCGTTCCGGACGCGCTACAAGAAGTGATTACACGCGACCGAGTATTTCACTTCTCGGTATGAACTGCATGGACACCTGTGAATTAAAAGGAAGTGGATAATGGCCGTAACCGGCGTGCACTTTCTACGATGATTACTACTTGCAGTTGTCAATTTGTATTATATTCTATTTAAAGTTGAATATTTAATGAGAGGAAGGAAGCAGTGAAAATTGTTATTATTAATATACATCTAGATCAATTACTGGGCAAAATTCAAATCGCTTTGTTCGGTTGAGTCGATTATCAGTTTGCATCTTGCGGTAATGATAATTGTAATAATACGGTGGTGGTCGACAAATGAAAAGGAAACAAACGATAAATGCTTCTTTCCCGTTTCATCCTACGGTATGATGATTTCAATGCGGCCGTAGGTGAGTTTTGGAATGTGCCCGACTCGGCGTAAACAAACGTTTCGCAATAATTCTCTGAGAATCGTACGCGTGAGGCGAGATGATATCATTGTTCATCAACCCGTAATTATCCGTCCCTTGCCGCACTTTCCCGCTCCGTCCGCGGGAAAAATGGCCGGGCGTCAATTTACACAAACACTATGCCATTACCAAGGCTCTATCATTATTTTTTCCTCGACAGCAGGCGCGAATCGTTACTATCTAAACACGGTCATCTCGAAAATATTTTTCGGCTAATGCCTCGTTTAATGTTTGCTTATTGAGCGTGGTTGTCGACCTCATCACAAAATACTGATAATTATAAACAAACAAGATGTTAATAAAATAATTTACATAAACCATAAATGTTAATTAAAACGTAGATTAAAACAATGATGCGATTTACATCAACTTTATTTAATGACTAATAAAAGTATCGTGACTTGAAGTTGTACTATCTGAAACGATTGTATACTAAACTTAAGATGAAGCAAACATTTGCTCAAGGTGTGATTCCGTTATGATTTATTGGTCAATAAAAGTAATTGTAACGTGGAGGCAGCCGAGTCGTCCCGATTACGGCGAGTTAATTGCGCTTTCTAAAAACAAGGGAAATTTTACAGATCATAAATTAAAGCGCGGCGTCGACTTGGAGCTGAATTATTTGAGAAAATCTGTTCCCGGGCCGTTACTCATATTTATTGAAGCTAATTTGGGCAACAAAACCGTAAACGACTACGATTTTTTTTCGTAATTTATATCAGAAAGTACCGCGTTTCTAATAGACACGTTTTAAATGGTGTCCCACTGTCTTGCTAATAGGTTCACTCGGAGCAGAATTCCAATGCAAACCGACAGAGCTTACTTCCATTTTAATTGTGGTCGATTTGCGCGAACGGGCTCGGCATACAAATCAGGACCGAGTTCCCTGGAACCGTTTTGTTCCCTTCAGTAAACTGAGTACAGCCCTAATTAATTACTTCAGATTTTACCGTGCGGAAATCCAATGTTCTCACGCCACCCTCGGAAATATTGTTTACGGATTTTATTTGGAATTCCGGACCGGTGGAAGCACCGGCCGAGCAGAATGTATGGTAATTTATGACGAGAAAATAATTGCGGTGATCAATTCTGTTCCACAGACCCATTCGAAACTACTAACTAAGAAATATGCTCGAGTCGTTACTGGCGCCATATATTTGCTTCGTACGTTGTTGCCGAAGCTCATGCAATGGATATTGTCGACCAATGTGAGTTTCTAAAATAGAAATATATATGTACATATGGAAAAACTAATCTTATCCATCTTTTACATGTCACTAAAAGATTCAGAAAATAATACAGTAAAACAAATTAAACTGTTTGAATGAATAATTTTAATACACACAAATTCGGACTTGCAACTAAAAACGCATGGCTAAACTCGAAACTTTCTAGTTCTAGGTCTAGTGCTAGTTCTAGCATTGCGTCTGAAGTCGCACAGCTTAACCCGAAACTTTCTAGTTCTAGGTCTAGTGTGAGTTCTAGTTTTAGTTAAATGAAAAATATACAACAATCTAACACTGAATAAGAACTAAAACTATAGCTAGCACTAGCATTAGAACTAACACTTGACCTAGAACTAGAAACAAAAAAGAGTCTTAAGAGACGCATGGCTAAACCCGAATGTTTCTAGTTCTAGGTCTAATATTAGTTCTAATGCTAGTTCTAGTTTTAGTTGTTATTCAGAGTTAGATTGTTGTATACTTTTGATGAAAGTAAAACTAGAATAAACACTAGACCTAGAACTAGAAACATTAGGGTTTAGCCGTCTCTTAAGACGTCTAGTATTAGTTCTACTTTTCGTTCAATAAAAATATACAACAATCTATCGCTGAATTACAATTAAAACTAGAACTACTGTTCTTGATTTATACATCGTATATCTATGAACATGGAATAGACCAACTTGAGTTATAACCCGAGTTGGATTCTATCTATAAGCGCTAACATTTATATTTAAATATACTGATTAACTGTACTGTACTTTGTATTTGAAGAATGATCCATGGTAGTAATTAATCTAATTACGTTTATAATCTTAACAAACTAAATTAAACTGTACATACATTGACTAATCATGCTGCTTCAGTTTTAATTTATAATTATAATGGAAAGCAGAAATTTCCCACAATTAACCTTTACATATCAAGGTTGACAAATATTTTGTTTAAAGCGGTTTTTCCGAGTTCAATTAAAGTCGTTAACGTAGAAAAAGTGGGCTTTTTTAATCGTGAGTGAATTACAAGTTCATTTAAAAAAAAACCTAGCTTAAATTATTCGGAAAATAATAGCATTAACTTTGTTGATTCTTCGAATAAAGTAAAACAACGAATTTCTAGCAATCAAGTAATAAAAACCATCCGTTAGAAATGCGCCGCATTAAACGCGAGTTTTCCGAGTAAATATTTAACGCAGCTACATTAGTCGATAATCGATTTGGTCGTCATCGTCTTGGTGGCTGTTTCCGTGTCAAAAGCTCCTGCTATTGTGCAAGTCAGTGTCGCAAGTCACCGTCTTCGTGGGTGGCCTATGGCAGACGACAAGACCGGTAGGAAAAGGTAGGAAGCGGTTTATTGCTGTTCGTTGAAGTTCTGTAATGGCAATTCGAAGTAGTAAAGATAGCTTTAAAACGATTTAACAATAAAACCGAATATACATATTACATTTTTTAAAATATCTATCTTAAAGATTAAGCAGAAAAAATTATTCAACCAAAAAGAGAGAGATACAGTAATACAATCGAAATATTTCCAGTCGTTTGGTTGGGGTGGTCACAGAAAGAGAAAGAGTAAGAAAAGGACGAACAAAACCGCCGGTTGCCGTTCACCTACAACTTCTTTTCACAGCTGATGGAACAGCTGATGCCATAATCGTATGACGTCAAAGAAGGTACGCATGTTTCCTGTCACCTGGAAGGCTTCATTCTTAAATTGGCGACGACCGGGTTTCCTACGAAGTCAGTGGGCGCTCGCGACGCGTCTGCGTCAGTCATAGCCAGTAGTTAGATAACTATGACGATATGATGGTCATAGTCACGCGTGTCCGCGCATTTACGCACCAAATCGTAAATAATAACTGGCAAATAGGATTTGCTCTCATTTAAGAAGACTTCTCGAGTCGACAACATGACAGGATATTTCTCTAACGTTAATGTGTGCAAAGAAGTTGATTTTCTTGTCCGGCCATTAAGAACACTGATTTTGCAAAACGTACCGCGAACGACGTTGTAAATGCAAATTCGATGAATATTTTTATTAAACTGCAGTAATTTTACTGTACAGTCTGGTTATCTATAGTTAATTTGCATTGCTTATCCGCGGCGTCTTTTCAAGTATTTTGCTTAACAATGCATACATACATAGGTAAACGGTGTTAATTTACATGTGCTGTTGCAAACTGAGGTATTAAAAGCTTTCGAATAAGAACTAGTTTATAATTTTAGTGATTAATTTACTTTTTTCAGTTACAGTATAGATACAAACTTATCGGGGCAAAATGAAAAGCTGCATACAGCAGCTTGTTTTTACAAACATACCATCAGTTGCAGACTAAATATCGTACGAATGTACGCGTGCATTAACCATCTTTATGTGCAACTGTCGCTAAAAGTACCGGCTGCAAGCTGTAGAAGGCAGATGTGTTCAAAAAGAAATTTCGAAAACAGCAAACACTTATTTCGACACAGTATACCGTTAAGCAAACAATCATATTCAACATCCAAAATACAATAATCATTCAATACACGTCGAAACACCACAACAATTAATCAAAGTAATGTTATAAAGTTGTGATTATTAAATGTAATAAAACGCACGTGCAAATATTACTACCACAAGATATATATATGTATATTAACGTTATAGATAATATATGTGATATATATATTCAACGCAAGCTGTGGGACGTAACATGACTATAGTTTATGTATAGGGTCGATCGATACCCTTATTAGATATCCCATGAATATGTCCCCGCAATACCGCCGTAAACAATAAATCATATCCGATTAAATCGCCCACCATTATAGGGCGTTAATATGGAATTTACCGCCCTATTGTCTCGTAAAGCCGGACCGGTCTTACTTACCTTTCCAATTTAAAAAAATTATAAAATCTGTAATGCATAGTAGATAGCCGGTTTCGATCGTTAACAAGTTCCCTTTTAAACATATCGCTTTAAACCAATAATTAATGAGAGCATTATTATACCCTGAAGGTCACACAAGATGATGCAAACGTTTTAATTTTGAATATATTCCGTTCCGTGCTAACCACAAATTGTTTACTGGGTGTAGGAGAACAGGTAAAAGTTTTAATCATAAAAACAAGAGACGATGGTCAGACAGACACTATATTTAACCATGCGACAGACCTATTATTACTCTAGATAATTCTTGGAATAGTTTTAGGTATAAAAGTAGGACAGGTGTAGATTAATAGCAATAATAATTTCTAACTGCAATTAATGAAAAACTGCATCCTTTTTTTTATATGAGAGTAAATCGTTGGATCTAGAATTGTTAAAAGTTTAAATAGCATTTTGTGATTTCTTTTCTAACTGTTCTCGTTTCTTGATAACTGTTAGAACTAATTGTTTATTTTCGGTCAGTTTCTCTGAAATTTTTTTTGACGAGATAGTATTTTAAAATGGTTGAGTTAAAGAGCTGAAGTCATACAATGTTTTCTTCTTTTAAGACATCTGTATATGGTAAATGTAACCAAAATGGGCGATGAATGGTTTTATTAATGTATATATTATAACTCACGATGAACTTAGAATCCATTTTATCCAAATCTGTATATGGCTTCTTAGTTATTCATAGCCTATGGTTTGCGTTAACTCCAGATTTCATACTATCGTATAGGAGGCCTTCCAGGGGACTGCTTGCTCTTGGCAGTACATCTTTGGCAGTATTGAGACTTCCATAGGGTCAAGATCGTCTTTCCATTCCCGTCTTCTTTACAAGCCCATCTCATGCAAAATGAGATATGGAATGCCTTATTCCAGATGGATTTGGTATCCCATATCTTAGATATAAATAATGATCTCACAAGGCCTGTTAATGGCCTTAGCGTCTTCATCTCCGCTGTTCTGAGGATTCTTTTTGCCCTTTCCTATGTATATATACTTCTTTTGAAAATTCCTTTCGTTGTTTATATCTATATCTTCTTCTTGGAAAATCCTGCTGGTTGTAATATTAACGCCATGATATTTAAAACTCATTACCATACTCATAGGCTTGTTGTATACTGCTAAGGAGTTTTATCTGATTGTACGCTTTCTTTAATTTCGCATTTTAATTCAACATCTTCCATATTCTCTTTTGTAATCCGTACATGTCATTCTCGATCCATTTATTACATTTCTCTCAATGCTCTCTATTATAGCTATTATTATATCTAAATTAATCGTAGAAAAGACGCTAGTACAAAATTGCAAATAAAATTGTGAATTCTGTTGTTAACTCGTGTAACGCAAATATTACGACACGCAAATGAAGAAGTCTTTAGA
>NW_019281884.1:0-10253 GCF_000648695.1 Onthophagus taurus | reverse complement strand
CTTCATATCTCAAGTAAAGTGGATTCATAACCCCATTGTCAATCCGTAACGAAATGAAATAAAGAGTGTCACAAACGCGGATACAAACTTTAAATAAAAATTTCAATAGAATTTATGTGCGATATTAAATTTCCGCCCCCTAATTTATATTTTTTTAAAATATAATTAAATTTGTATAGTAAAAAGGCTATTTCATTTATCGCAATAAACGGTTGATTAAGTCGGTTGAAAAGCTATACTAACCCACCCTCCCACATTCTACAGTTTATATTACAATTTCATTGTAACAAAAACACATAAACAGACATGAATCCATAAAAATTCATAAAATACTCCAAATTAATCGACTAGAACGTTTTTCTTGCAATCAATTACAAAATAGGTTTGTATATGAACCTCCTAAATAAACAAACTTGACCACGTCCGGTTACGCAATTTGACTGATATTTAATATCTACTTATTTTCATGACTACGAAGAAATTATTAATTAATTGCATGCATTTATCCTATTATTTTGTAAAATGCCAGTTTACATATACAGTGTGTCCGTAAAGTAACGGATATAAGCGACAAAATCATTATAAACGGTTTATGGAAAAATCCCTGAAACAGGTCTAAAGATTTAAATTTTTTAGTGTAGATTTTAAATTTTCTCCGCCATTTTTAAACGACTTATGACGTCATCGATGTTTTTTTTCAAATGGCAATCCACAATTCTTATTAGGGAGTATAATTTTTTTTCTGAATCCAATACAGTTAATATTAATATTGGTTACATAAGAACATTTTCGAAAATAATTACTTTAAAGTTTAACTACTTCAAATTTGATGGCATGATATAAATAGCAGTACGCATGAGTAACTATGCTAACCAATTATATGTATTAAACATTTTCCTAAGTGTCAAAAACTGATTTAGTAAGTAGTTGTTTCAGAGGAGGTTCAACAATACGTGGTTTTGCTGGGCAAGAAAATCCTCATGTTACTGTAAGGAGTATTGGTTCTAATTTGGACATTAGTAAATCAACGGTTCACAAAATTTTAAAACTCGCAAAATATCATTCCCATAAATTAAATATTCAGGAGCAATGAATTGTAGTTTTTGCAACAACAATTTTGCAACGATGAAGAAGACTGTCAAAAACATTTTTTTCCGACGAAGGAACATTTACACTGAGTGGACAAGTAAAATAGACAAAATTGTTGGTATTGGGTTAGCCAAAATCCAAATTCGCCAAGAAAGTCGCACACCCAATATCCGCAAAAGATTTGAGGAAACCTTAACTGGAAAGAGATATTTAAATTTTTTCAAAACGTTGTCAATCCATCCATCCTTATAATGTTGACCCAATTCAATTTCAACAGCAGTTATTCCAACAAGATGGCGCGTCACCACACTTCAAGAAGCTTTACGAAATCAGTTTTTGACGCTCAGGCAATTGTTTAAAATAATTGGTTATCATGGCTACTGCTATTTTTATCATTTATACAAATTTGAAGTACGAGAACTTTAAAGTAATTTTTCTCGAAAATTTTCTTATGTAAGCAATATTAATTTCTGTTTTAGTACAAATACATTTTAAATCAGTCTATTACTTTGTTCGTTTGTTTACATACTTTATTATGATTAGTAGAATATTTCAAACATTTAAAAAAAATTATTTTTTATATAGGTAAGTAAGACTTCCAGGCAGTAAAGTTACTGGAGTAGTTTAAACAATCGTACGTACTTAATTAGCAAATTTAGAGATCAGGCATTTCCATTTTCGCATTCACCATGGATAATACTTTCGAATGAGACATTGTTTATCGAAATCGATTGACTGGTTCTCTTGTTATAATCAAAATACTATACATGTAAAATCCTATCTAATTGGGGGCTAACTTCGCATAGGTTGTATTGTATTTAAAAAAAATACAGAATATTGCTAATTTCGGGTGCCACAGCATTGACTTAGAAAAAATAACAAAATTTGTTTATACATTAATTATAACAAAACTGTTTCTATGGTAAACACTTCCCAAAATGTTGTTTTAAACATGGTAGAAATATATTTATTTTATCATAAACGAAACCAGTGCGAGATAATCGGCTGGCAAACTGTTCAATCGAAACAAAGGAAGTTATGAAGAAAAAACAACGAGGTTCGTATATTTGCGTATTTGATCCCAATTAGGAAGTATTAGTGGTACAGTGGAACGACAATTCGGTCGTCACAGTAATTACCAATGTTTGTAAAGTACTCCCTTTTGCATAGGCTACATGGTATAACAGAAAAGAACATAAAGAAGAAACAATTCCACAACCCCACGTAATAGCAGACTATAATAAATATATGGGAGGAGTTGATCTTCACGACAATGGCATTGCTAATTACAGAATCAAAATAAGAGGGAAAAAATGGTGGTGGCCATTGTTTATCAACATGATAGATAGCGTAGTAGTCAACAGCTGGAAGATTTTTAAAATGGCAAACAGATCTAAAATGTCGCAATTACATTTTCGCTCCTCATTGGCTGTAAGTTTGATGAAATTCGAAGGCCATTCTGAATTAACAAATGTTAACCCTTCTTCTTCTCACGGTAGAACATCGAGGCAAAGTTTACCGCAAGAGATAAGACTCGACAACATAAGGCATATAATAAAAAAATCAGAAGCCAATTTGAGAAAAAAGTGCAAAGTCTGCAAAAGCCATACAATATACTAGAGTTGGGACCGAAGCCGAATAATTATTCGCTATTCGGCTTATTCGGCCTCATTTTTAGTATTCGGCTATTCGGCCGAATATTTGGCAATTCCGCCNGGTGTCTCACGTAACTGGTTCGTTAGAACTTTTTCAGGTTCCACTATTCGTAGAGATTTGAAATTTTGGTAGCATGGGTTGTTCATTCGGAACTTTCGATCTAAAATATTTTCAAGATGGCCGCCACTTCCGGTCTACCGGAAGTACACCATAACTCCGCTATTTTAAATGGAATGATATAGTTTTTATTACACCGTTTAATTGTACGTAAAAAAATAGGTTGACTTTGATAAAAGTTATTGGTACCTAGCGTTTTTCGTTTTCGAGTTATTTTGGTTTTAAGCTTTTTTTGGTAAATTTCAACATGCTCTTTAAAACTTCATATCTCAGCCAACGTTCATTCAAAAAAGATCTACGTTGGCACGATTACTCTTCAGATGTTGTCAAATAGATTGTCATTTCTTGTATTGTCCGTAAAGTAACGGATATAGGCGATAAAATCATTATAAACGGTTTATGGAAAAATCCCTGAAACGGGTCTAAAGATTTAAATTTTTTGCAATTGTTTGGTGTAGATTTTAAATTTCTTCCGCCATTTTTAAGCGAGTTATGACGTCATCGGTATTTTTTTCAAATGGCAATCCGTCATTTTTATTACGGAATATGAAAGAAGATTTCTTTCTAAATCTAATACAGTCAATATTAATATTGCTTACATAAGAAAATTTTCGAGAAAAATTACTTTAAAGTTTAACTACTTCGGATTTGTATAATGATAAAAATAGCAGTAGCAATGAGTAACTATGGTAACCAATTATTTTAAACAATTTCCTAAGTGTCAAAAACTGATTTAGTAGCTTCTTGAGGTGTGGTGGCGCGCCATCTTGTTGGAATAACTGCCGTTGGAATTGAATTGTATCAACATTATCGGGTTAGCACTGTCACTAGAACTAACATTTGATCTAGAACTAAAAACATTCTGGCTAAACCCGAATGTTTCTTACAATTAGTGTTAGTTCTACTTTTTGTTCAATAAAAATATACCACAATCTAACGCTGAATAACAATTAAAACTAGAATTAACACAAGACCTAGAACTAGAAACATTCGGATTTAGCCGCACGTCTCTCAAGACAGCTAAACCTTAATGATTCTAGTTCTAGGTCTTGTGTCAGTTCTAATGATAGTACTAGTGTAAAACTAGAACTAACACTAGAACTAGAAACATTCTGGTTTAGCCGTTTTAAGAGACGCTTGGCTAAACTTGAATGTTTCTAGTTCTAGGTCTAGTGTTACTGAAGCACAAACCTATTAAGACGGCTAAATTCACAGTATTGTTTCATGATTAAAATCTACCCTTCAATATCACTCATCATCATCCATTGCTGAATATAGCCCTCCCTTATTTTCCTCTAGTTCTCTATCCTGCGCGCTCTGTATCCAATTTCTCGTTGATCTTTTGATCTCTTTAAGATTATCGGAGAACAAAACTATATTGTCTCGTAATCTATGTATTGTGCAATAAGCTAAAGTCCACAGAGGACTATGTTGTGAATTGTTGAAAGAAAATGAGAAAGATTGCAACACGCTTCAAAGATTTAATGTGTCAATTCTTTTGCGATTAAAATGCAATACCACCAGTTCGTAAAGATATCGTAAATCTTGCTGCATACTAGTAAATGATTTTCCACGTTTTCTAAAGTGAAGCTCCTTTCCGTTTTTCTTCCGGTTAAAATATGCCCCAACGTTCTGGAATATTGGTCGTTTGATCCAGACAGTTTGAATTGATGTACTCCAGTACAGTGAAAGTGAGCAAAAATACTTCTTAGTCAATGAAACTTGTATCGAAATACTGAATATAAAGCCTAGACCATCTTTGCATATACCTTTCACCATGTTACTATCAAGTGAAGTGCCGAGACGCTACATTCTGTTGACCATCTTTGTAATGATATGGTAATCATTATAAATTAATTAATGGCTCTACAATTATTACCATATATTCCCAAAGTTTGGTGGGACATTGCCACATCTTGGCCGAAAGCGACCTCAGCTGAATCGAGAGAAATTATAGATCCAAAAAACCAAGTCGCGGTCGCTTGCTAACCGAAGCGTTACATTGTGTTGACCACCTTTGTAATCATATGGCAGTTGCTGTAGGCCTCGGCCGCAAACGACCTCGACTTAAATATTTCCACAACAACTAGATGTAGTTACAGATTCTGGCTGAATTGAAGGCTGTACAATTAATACGCTACATTCCCAAAGTTTGGCTAGACATTGCAACCTTAGTCTTGCCTTAGTCGCAAGCGGCTTCTACCTCGTCAAGGAAATATAAGGAATCAAGACGAGGTCGGTTGCGACCGAGGCGCTACATTGTGTTGACCATCTTTGTAAACATTGTACAGCCTCGACAGCAAGCGACCTCGGCTTAATTATTTCCACAACAACTAGGTGTAGTTATAGATTCTCAAGTCTTAGTTTGGCCGAAGCTCTACAATTAATACCATACATTTCCAAAGTTTCGGAAAGGAGATCTAAGGAACTAAGTCGAGGTCGCTTGCAAGCGAGGCGCTACATTGTGTTGACCATCTTTGTAACCACACGGTAATCATTGTAAACCTTCGGCCGGAAGTGACCTCGGCTCAATTAGGTTTAATTATTTCCACAAACCTTGGTGTAGTTATAGATTCTTCGATCTTAGTTTGACCTAGGCTCTATAATCAATACCGTATATTCCCAAAGCTTAGCGAGACATTGTAACGCCTCGGTTGAGTCAACAAAAAGTATAGATCACAAAATATATTTAATAAAATTTGTCCTTCTACTTCTTCCAGATTTTTGTTTCTTTTATTTGATACTAACAGTACTGATCAAGGGTTGGATATTATGTGTGAGGTGGATGATCTTCCAATGCTGATAAGGAAACTGTTTTTTTTTTTTAGTTAATTTTTAGTTTAATAAAGAAATTTGTGGTGTAAAGTTTATCATTATTTTTGCTGCTGGGCTGAGGAGAGCGACCGCACTCGACACCACGACCTATGAGATCTATTATAACTTACGCCCTCCAAAGGTTTAGGGCAAATCTAGGTCCTTAATGAACCTTAGTATAGCTCCAAGTCTTATTCCTTTATGTCAGTAGATCTCAGCCAAAGCTTTTCGAAAATTTCGCGTCTTAGGCGACGCAATCACACAGAATAGGTTCAACAGTTTTTGACTTGTCGTTGCAAAGTCGACAAATTTGATCCTCAGTTTGTCCAATGTTGAAGCGATGGTATTTTAGGGGCGTATGGCCGGTCAGAAAACCTGTGAGCGACATTAGGTCCCCTTTGCTGAGGCATAAAACCTCTTTAGTTTTCTTTTACGGCGGAGTTATCACACTCTTCGCCTGTCTATGACCTGGAAGTTCTTTCCAGCGCAAGGCTATCTTTGAGGCCTCCGTTATGTTAACGATATGTTTTAAGTGGCCAATAAAAGGCGTGCTCGCTGCTTCTTTGGCCAGCTTAGACGATATTTCACTAACCACAATGTCATTGTGACCTAGAACCCATAGGGTAACTGTATTATCCCTGGCCTGAAAAAAAGATGTTTATCGATATCCTTTTCTGTCCCTTCTCAAGGTTTAAAACGGTGCAAAAGGTTATGGCAATTACTTCAGCTTGAAAAATGCTTGTATCGGTGTACCAGGCCATGGCTCCTCTTTTGAGATGAGGCTCTCTCTTCGTCTATTCTTTCCTGCTGACATGACCTTATACTGCTGGTCCAAATTATATTCTATAGGTATATGATCCGTTTTATGTTGAATCAAGTGGTTTAGACATGGGTCCTTGAGGATTTATAGTTGTCCTATGAGGTTACCTTGCATCGGGTTAAGTGAAGAGAATGTCTTCAATGATGAGGCACTCCAAGCTGCTTCCTTTTGTATATAAAAATGAGGTGGTATGAGACCGAATAGGGCTTCAAGAGCAGCTGCCGGGCAAGATCTCATTGCACTCGTTATATTAAGACATGCAACCTGCTGGATTTATACCAACTGTTCTTGCGTAGTCTTGTGATTTGTTTTTGGCCACCAAACCAATGGACCTGTGAGCCATTCGTGGTTTAAGACCGCAGTTCCTTCTAAGGAGATTACAGCAGATTTACTGTCTAGTATTACCCCTAAGTATTGACCTCTGTTTTGAGGTTAATACCTCTATGTTGAATGGAAGGTGCTCTAAGTTATAGATTCCTTCTCCGCATGAAATTTTATTATTTAAAGTATTTTGTTACTTACCTCTTCATTAACAAAACTAATTAGTGATAAAAAGATAGATAAAAGACATCAATATCTTTAATATTTTTTTATTAATTAACCGTCAGCTAGGCACAAATAGATCATTTAAAAATAAAAAATGTAACGAAAAAATAAAATTTCACACATTTAAATTATTATTCACAGAGAGAAAATGTTAGAAAGAGAACGTGAGAGGTAGAAGGGTGGCAATGGGGAGTCGAAAACGTTTATTTTTTTCTTTAGATCCGCCGATCTTACAATATTTATGTGCTACTTCGGTCAACTAGCATTTAAACCGGAAATTGTCTCTCTAAAAAGATGAACATTCTTTCTTGTTTATCTCTTATTTATGGTTCTAAAATTGTACTGTTCTATATTGAGTAAGTACTTAAAATTATAAGTACTTGAATCAAGTATTTAAGTTTTTTAAGTACAAGTTGTATTCATCAGGGTTAACTTTTTTTTAAAAGTACATTTTTATTTTACGTGAAAATCTAAATAAAAAGAGGGAGCCTTTCTTTCGTATCTTAATTTAGTTAAAAAAATAAAACTGAATACGGCCCTGTTTTTAATTCATATTGAAATAGAGTTTTGACAAAATTTAGAAATTGTGTAAAGATTTTATTCCTTTTTGAAAAACGCTGGATGGATTTTTTTCAACAATATATTGTTTTTATTTCGCAACAGCAAAATGTTTCTTTTTATTAAAAGGAAGGTTTTCATTTAATTTTTTTTATAAAGCGTGTTTATTTAAATAAAACTTAAAATTAATGTACTAATAAATTAAGTAATTGTCTTTTTTCCCAAACAATAAAAGGTATTATTATTTTAAAATATTTCTAAATTTATTTAATAATTCGTCTTCCCATACTAATAATACCTTTTATTATTATAATGATATGAAATGATTTTTTTTTGGTGATTCTAATTACATCAAAAATTACGTTGTGATCGAAAATGTTTGATTGAAAAATCTTCTTTAGTAACAAAGATTTATTTAAAATTTTATTCATTAATAAACCAAATAAGAATTAAATGACAAAAAGTCACAATCATGTTTCTTCTGCAAGAAACCTCAACATTAGTAGAAAATTGTGGATTGAAAAAGGAAGATGATGCCAAAATACAAAGTGAAACTATATCTAAAAAGATTGAAACGAGGTATAATTATAACAAATGATGATTTGGAATATATAAACCCAGAGGGGAGAAAAATATTGGAGTTCAAAAGTGTCAGACATCAAATAATAGTAGCATACTCGAATCAGCAAAATAAGAAGGCAGAGAGAGAAATAAGAACTTGGTGGTCTCCATACATTTTAACTTACACTAAGTTTTGCACTATACATATACAGTGTGTTAATTAATTATCGTACTAGACGTCATCATTGCAGGTATGCAACCAATATCACAGCATTGGTATTGCAATACGCGACTTGCTCTTTTGGTTGCATTCTTGCAGTGATGACGTCGGGTACGATAATTAATTAACACAGTGTATGTGTCAAATGTTATTGAGGACGATGAAAGTAATGAAATATTGATAAATAAAGAGATGAAGAAGAAATTTTCGTAATATTCTCAGATTGTCACCTCCACGAAGCCCTAAGAATGCTGGAACTCTGGAAACCTAAGCAACCATGCTAAAGATTTTCTTCTTCTCTAGCTCTACAGCCCGGGGTGGGCCATGGGCTGCCTCAAAATATCCTTCCAGTTTTCCCCGTCTCTCGCCCTTCTTCGGCATGCTTTTATTCCCATTAGTCTATTCAATATTGCCATTCTTGTGGGTTCATCTTCCTCCATTCTTATCACATGACCCACCCATCTCAAGCGATTGATTTTGATAAATTTAACCACGTCCATGTCGTTGTACGTATTATATAATTCGAAGTTATACCATGCTAGAGATGCAGCTGTCTGAAAGATTTTCCATATCGAAAAACCCACAAGACGACGTGAATCGCAGTACAGGAAATCAAATAGATCACATCTTAATAGATAAAATAACAGCTACTAGCATCTTAGATGTTAAAATACGCATAGGAGTATCTTGCAGCCCATACCACATGTTAGTCCAAGTCAAATTCTGGTGCAAAATCTCAATAAACAATACTAGACATGAAAATTCTAAACGACTAAACTTTAACAATCTTACAAACGTGGAAAAGTTTTGAACAAGAAATCACACAGAAACGGATAACTACTGATACTAGGTCAATTGAGGAATAGTGGAATAAGCAGTAACTGCAAGTACAGCTAACTGGTTTGACAGCTTCTACAAATAGAATACAGAAACAAAATGCATAGAAAGTACATGGTAAGAAGGAACAGGAAGAGAAAAATAAAGAGGGCATAAAGAATACTTGGAAACACAATTTCCAAACACTTCTAGATGCATTCCAAGATGGAGAAAGAAACGAAGAAATAGATCAAGGCCAAATAGTAGCTCCAGAAATAGAGATAGAAAAACCATCCATGAACGAAATTGAAATTGCTATCATTTCAATGAAAAACAGCAAAGCTCCAAGAATGTACGAAAATCCTCGGATATGTACAAAGGAGTTGGTAAACAACTGAATTGAGAATACCTAGCGACTGAAAGAAGAGCAAAATCTATCCAATATACAAAAAGGATACAAGTACTCTTCTATGCACTGCATACAACATCATTAACCAACGTTTTCAACGTTTAGCCGAAAAGATAATCGTCGAATAGCGGGCTTCAGGAGTGGACACACAGTTCAACATGGAACATTCGGTTGCGAGCAGCTAACGATAAGTGGCTTTATAAATGTGGAAAATCGACTAGCCAGCTATGGGAGGAGGCATGTAGCAAATAGTCGCTCTGGAGTGGCAGAATGGTAGGAGAACAATCCATGCCTGACGAAACTGTCCTCCAATTATGGGTGGACAGATCTCGTAGGGAAATTGGCTGGTGCTTCGGTTTATTCCGTCGAACCAACAATAAAAGTTTCTAAACCGCTGGAAATTTGGCCTATCGTGCTCCAAGCGGAGCTGGTGGCCACTTCTCTGGCGGCTGAGGAAATTTCCAAGAAACTTACAAAAAAATTATAATATATTCTGATTGCAGACAAGCCCTCCTCTCGCTCGGGCGGTATCCCTGTTCAGCCTCGTTGCGAGACTGCCATAACAATCTTTGTGAGGCAGCCGCTAACAATGAGATTACGACCTGCTGGACAAAGGGTCATTCGGGAAATAAGCTTCATGACATGAT
>NW_019281883.1:0-10069 GCF_000648695.1 Onthophagus taurus | reverse complement strand
TTGTATTATACTTTCAGTATCATTATTGTATAGCATTATCGATTTTCGATCGTGTTGAGATGGCCACAGTGGACTTTGATGTAAACAAACTCAACTAGCTGACAGTTATCCAATTACGGGAGATTTTAAAGGCTAAGAATCTTCCACACGGTGGGAAAAAGAATGAGTTACTGAAAAGATTAACTCGGGTAACCACAAAAGACGTGATGGAAGACAACTCAATCACTGAAGATGAAGAAGATATTATGGAGATGTCAATAAGTAGCTCGGAAAGCGTGTGTACAATAATTACCAACAACAAAAAACAGTGCACAAATAATAAAATTAGGTTGAAATTCAAGTTAATATCCATTATACCAGTTTGTTTAACGTGATAGAAAAAATTTCGAATTTTGTTGTACTTTTACTGGTTTATTTATATTTTTGTTGTCTAACTAGTTTCGGCAAAAAGCCATCATCAGAGACAACTACAAGAATTAACAATTTTTAATTAATAAGTGAAGTTTAAATATGTGAATTAACAATAAAAAGTTTTTTAAAAAATACTTACAAGTCAATGAATTTTACAGGAAATTAACATCGAAAACATAAAGCGGTGAATAAATTATAGTATATTAATTATCCAGAATGGTAAGTACAATTTACCGGTTGACGACAATGTTTCGGTAAAGGTACTATTGGAGCTTTATCATCGAAAATTGCTGAATACTTAAAATTGGAAAATGCAGTTAATTACACTGGTCACTCGTTTCGACGTACTTCAGCCACATTATTAGCCAATAAAGGTGTAGACGATTTAGGACTAAAAAGACATGGAGGTTGGAAATCTTCGACTGCGGCTGAAAGTTATGTTGAAGATTCTCTTCAAAACAAAAATCAATTTGCAGAAAAGATTCTACAAGATGATATTGAATCGCCTTGTAGCGTTTCTGATAATATACTACAATCGTCAGCTTGTGTTTCTACATCACGGACATTTTCTGTTGATACAAATACCGAACAAAGCAATATTTCAATTTCTATTTCTAGCTGTAATAACTGTACATTTAATTTCAAATAAATTATATTTTTATTTGAAATTTTATTTATTATACTTACCGTTCTAGAACAGTAAGTAAATTACTTACCGTCGTTTTAGCCGTAGCAACCAGTAAAATCAACTTACCGTCATAGAAACACTACTCGTAAATAAACAAAATAGTCCGATCGTGCAAAAAAATTATTATTGTCACAAAATTTACTTAAAATAAACGTAAAATTTTTTTTTTTTTACAAAATCTTTAAAGATTTAACTCCGCATGGAGATCTTCTGTGGCGGATGTTACAAGATGGTCTGAGTTCAAATTTTTCTTTTTTCTTCTTCGTAAGAGAACAATATACAATGCGCATGTACAAAAATATTTGGTGACGTATTTTAAATTTAAATTCAAACTGGAAAATATTTCAAAAACTTTAAAATTTTTTAATGAAAATAATTTTATTGAAATTAAGAAAAACCCAACATCTAGTTTTCACACTAAAACTAAAAAAGTAGTTAAATCAGCACAAGATTTCCTTAAGGAACATTCTGTTTCTATGTTTAATTTTCTACCAATGAATCCAAAAACACCTTTGATTTATTCATTGATCAAATTACACAAAACTAACTTCCCAATTAGACCTATTATTTCATCCGTAGACTCAAGTACTTATAAAATTTTTAATAATATTTTTCAAAAACATAATTCAATTTAAAGCAGATTTCACTATAAACAATAGATATGATTTAATTAACATAATTCAAATCACGCAATTACCAAACAATTTCACTTTACTTTCCTTTGACGTAACAAATTTATACACTAATATACCAGTGTCCGAAACCTTGATTCTTTCTAAAAATATGATAAGTAACAAAATTAATCAGGTTGATGCAGAACATGTTTACAATTTACTGAAAATATGCACTGAACAAAATTTTTGTCAGTTTGATAATAAATTTTATAAATATAACGAAGGGTTACCTATGGGATCTCCTTTGAGCGGCCTTCTCTCGGATATTTTCTTTAATCATCTTGAAAATACAATTTTTGATACTAACAATCCTCTAAATAAGAACGTAACCCTTTGGCGTAGATATGTTGATGACGTACTAATTATTTGGAATAATGGGAATGATATCTCTATTAATGAGTTTCATAATTATATCAATAATTTACATAGTAATATTAAATTCACTTTGGAATTAGAGAGCGACAACCAACTAACTTTTTTAGATTTAACTCTCATTAACAAAGGAGAATCAATTGAATTTAAAATTTATAGAAAACCCACACAAACTGACACTGTTATTCCTAATTTTTCTTTCCATCATAATTCTCATAAACCTGCAGCTTTCAGAGCTTATATACACTGATGTCTCGATACACCACTATCTGAACAAGATAGAAATAATGAATTTAATATCATTAGATCTATAGCAATTAATAGTGGTTTCTCAATACCACAGATAAATTCTTTAATTAAAAAACTTCAGATAAAACATCAACTTAAAAATTCAACCACTTTACAACCACTCACACAAAATAATAATTTAATATATAGATCAATTAATTTCCCTGGTAATGTTGCTTATAATATCCAGAAGATTTTCCGTAAATACGATATTAATATTTTCTATAAAAACGTAAACACTTTACAGAAAAAACTATTCAACGCCAAAGACAAAATCAATTTGTTAGATCAGAATGGTGTTTATAAATTAGAATGCAGTACTTGTGGTGCTACTTATATTGGTGAAACAGGTAGATCTATCAAAACTAGAATTAAAGAACACCAACATNGTAAATACGATATTAATATTTCCTATAAAAACATAAACACTTTACAGAAAAAACTATTCAACGCCAAAGACAAAATCAATTTGTTAGATCAGAATGGTGTTTATAAATTGGAATGCAGTACTTGTGGTGCTACTTATATTGGTGAAACAGGTAGATCTATCAAAACTAGAATTAAAGAACACCAACATAATGATAATTCCAATTTTGGTAGACATATGTTAATGTTTAGACATGATCTTGACATACAAGAGGACATACATTGCTACATAAACAGAACAAAGGTTTTAAACTTAGTTTATTGGAACAATATGAAATAGATAAATTTAAAAATAACAACACAGATTTAGAATGCCTTAATGATCAGGTACTTTCTTTAAAAATCCCACTTTACAAATATTTAACCATTCCTTTCCCCCAAAATTCAGAGGATTAATGCATCCGATCCCCGTGCATTTTTCGCACTTTTTGGGGTCCCAGCGGCCAATCCCCCTTTTTCCTTTTTCGAACCTCAATCCTTATACACCCCTTCCTATTTTTTATATTTTAAGATTCCCATTTCAAGTTCCAACATCCCTATTAACCCCACTATAATAGTTCATAATTATGAAATATTATATAAAAATCATAAAATTAAAAAAAAAAAATTTTTTTAATTACATTTAACTACAGAAAATTTATTTTCATGTTAGTCCTTGATAGTTTGATTTAAATGAGTTTTCAAAATATTTTCCAGTTTGAATTTAAATTTAAAATACATCACCAAATATTTTTGTACATGCGCATTGTATATTGTTCTCTTACGTAGAAGAAAAAAGAAAAACCTGAACTCAGACCATCTTGTAACATCCGCCAAAAAAAATTCTATGCGGAGTTAAATCCTTAAAGATTTCGTAAAAAAAAAAATTTTACGTTTATTTTAAGTAAATTTTGTGACAATAATAATTTTAATTTGTTCACCGCTTTATGTTTTCGATGTTAATTTCCTGTAAAATTCATTGACTTGTAAGTATTTTTTAAAAAACTTTTTATTGTTAATTCACATATTTCAACTTCACTTATTAAAATAATAAAAATAATAAAAATCGCAAAAAGAAAGTAAAAAAGAATCAAAATATGATGAAAAAGTATTCAATGTTATTTAAACAAATAGAAACATACATCGAAGAATTAAAAGAGCTTGGTAAATTGGTGTAAACTGTCTTCTGTCTGTGTGTGTTGTGGAGAGAAGCTGGTGGAAAAAATGGAACAAGCGAAATCAACTGTGACAAAGTGTGGTTTTCGCCCTTTTTTACTGCTAAAAAGGCCATAAGGAGAAAGCCCCAGAGGAAAAACAGGAATATAGTAAAAGTTATAGGAGAGTGTCAAAGGGCTAAATGAGTGTAAATGCAACGTCCAAA
This sequence comes from Onthophagus taurus, assembly GCF_000648695.1. Lineage (NCBI taxonomy): Eukaryota > Metazoa > Arthropoda > Insecta > Coleoptera > Scarabaeidae > Onthophagus > Onthophagus taurus. The sequence continues at coordinate 5,850 of NW_019281883.1, read as the reverse complement.
GTTGAGGTAGTAAAAAGAAAGTATTGGTTTTGGCGGATAGTCATGGTCTTAATGCAGGTCAATTTTTAGAAAGATTTTTAGACTCTACCTACGAAGTATTTACTATTTGTAAACCAAATGCGAGGTTTGTCTCAGTATTGGAAAATGTTAATCAACTTACGACTAATTTCACAAAAAATGACTTTGTTTTGGTCATGGCGGGAGTTAATGATATACTTGGTAATTCAAATTTTCCACGGGCTGTCTATGATAAGCTAAAACTAATACACAATCGATGTAATCTTTTGTATTTGTCGATTACTGGGAAAATAAAATTGATCTAAACGATAGTATTTATAAAATTAATTGTAAAGTTTTTGACTTCTTGCTTAAACTGGATAGATTTAATTGTTCGTTTACCGACGTAAATGGTCTTTTATATGCCTCAGATAGAGCTAAACATGGGTTAGATATGAATGTTCGCGGTAAATCCAAAGTATTTGAGCATACAGCTCAAATTATGAAAAATATCTCTGGGTCTAGTCATAGATCTTCAAATATTGTAATTGATTGTAATAATGATCAGGTGAAATCACGAAATTTTTATCAAAAGCGCAAGATAGTAAAAACAACATAGCTCCCGTTAAGTCGAATGACTGTCATTTGCTATATGCCAATGTGCGGGGGTGGAGTGGTAAAATAAATGCTTTGGAGGCGTTTTTGATTGATAAGGACTATGATTATGTATTTTGTATACTTTTTCTCGTGGATCGTTTAAGATGTTAATTGAATTCTACTCTCCGATTAAAATCTCGTAATTTGACGGTAACTATTAACTTCCTATTATCTAGTTAATTTTAATAATAACAAATAATTTGTACATTTCAGTCGTGCCAGAAGAAGGGAGAAGTTACTTCTGAAACTAGTAGCACTGATTTTAAATATTTTTTAATAAATATATCTTCATCGTTTTTTCAAATTTTTTCTTTCGACCATTACGATGAACCTCGAATCAAAGATCGCAAGATTAAGGACTATGATGTTCTATGTTTCACTGAAAAGTGGTTAAAATCACAACAAGCAAGCGTTGCTAAGTTATTAAATTTCATTCCTTGCGTGTTTTTTTTGCAGGGGGGTTCATGTCCATGGAGGTGTATTAATAATGGTGAACGAGTAAATTAAATTTTAAAAAATGGACTCAATTAGTAGTTTTTCACAAAAGATCCACTTTGAAATAAGCGGTACAAAACTAATTAATATTAATGTTGTAGTTTTAAACATTTACAGATCTCCGGACGACGTTTTTGATTTGTTCCTTGACCTTCTTGAGACAGTGCTGTTTACTTTCCACCCTGCTCCTAAAATCATTATAACTAGAGACTTCAATGTGAGATTTGGCACTGATGACAGATTGCTGCTCGATTGCCTAAGAACTTTCGGTTTCGAGCAGATGGTGTTGCTGCTACTCGTAGTAAAAATTACTTGGACAACATTTTCGTGAATTTTGGGAATACAAATGTTAATGTAATGGTAAGCAATCAATTTTCAGACCACAAGAGCTTAACGTTGACATATGCTTTTGATGAACCTTTGCTTGACGATACTTTTGTCACAATTAGGCCAATTACCCAAAATGGTAAAGTTAAGTTTTTTGATAGTGTTTGTAATGTTGATTGTAGTTTTGTTTCGGATGCACAATTGCAAGCTACTGAAAAATTCGAAATATTTTTGGAAAGAGTGATGGATGCTTATAATAGATCTTTTCCTGAGAGGCGTGTTCGTGAGGGGTGTGCACATCTATCGCAGGGATGGTTAAATACAGAATTAAAAGAAATTCGTGCAAATTTGAATGTATTAACTACTATATATGAAGTCACAAAAAATGATAATATAAAGCTGCAAAGAAATAAACTCCTTCCGATATATAATAAACGCATTATAAAATCAAAAATTAATTACAGTGATCAGGTACTTGCTAATTCTGGTTACTCTGGCAAAGCAATGTGGAGGTTGATTAATAAGAGTAGACTCGAAAAAAGTAGTAGACTAAATGTAAATTTTCCACCAGATGAAATAAATAACTTTTTTGTTGATATTCCGTATAAAATCTTAGAATCAATTGAAAATAATGAAATAACTATTGAAACATTCGATAATTATTTAAATTAAATAAACGTCGAAGGATGCAATTTCTCTTTCATGGAAATATCCTTCGTTGAGTTGCGTGATATCATTGATTCCCTTAAATTAAAGTCAACTAGGGATATATACGGTTTTAATGTTAACTTAAAGCAAAAACTTAATTATATTTCCACTATGCAAATTACTAAATCAACTACTAATGGAGGGGGTTTTTCCTGTTTCGTTAAAAATAGCTCTTGTGGTACCTGTGTATAAAAAGAGTGATCATGATAAGATTGAAAATTTAAGGCCAATTTCTCTTCTACCCGTTTCCTCTAAAATTTACGAAAAGACTTTAAAAAATAAAGTTTATGAATATTTTGAAAGTAATAAATTGTTTACTCCGCAGTTTGGGTTCAGAAAAGAAAAAAGCACTGTTGGTGCAATTGTTGATTATGTAGAAAATGTTATGCAGTCCTATGAGGATGGACACTACATGATGGGTGCTTTCTGTGACCTCAGTAAGGCTCAGTAATTCGATTGTGTGCAGCATGACCTTTTGCTCTATATGTTGGAAAAATATAATTTTGACAATAACAGTATTAGATTGATTAAATCATACTTAACAAATAAGTCACAGATAGTTAAGTGTAATGATTTATTTTCTAAGAGAATGGGTATTTCGATAGGTATACCCCAAGGATCAATATTGGGCCCTCTTTTGTTTTTAATTTATATTAATGATCTCCCTCAGAATATAACGAATGGGTCGGTTGTTGTGTATGCCGATGACACAACCCTATTTAGCAATCACAAAGGTTATGAAGATGCTTTTGAGAGTAGAGCTGTTTCTCTAAGGAAGGCTGCGCGTTGGTTTGCTAGTAACAAACTAAAGTTAAATTCAGATAAAACGGCTTTTGCTACGTTTACATTGAGACGGTGCCCTAACACACAGGCTTCTGCTGTAAAGTTTTTGGGCGTTTATCTTGATTCCGGGCTGTGCTGGGATATTTTGACATTATGTAGTAAATTAAGTGGCAGTATCTATTTGTTGCGAAACCCGCGTTCGAACGTATCTCCACCAGTTTTACGCACAGCATACTTTGCGCTGTGTCAGTCCTCAATGACTTATGCATTGTTAGTCTGGGGCTCTGCTGCTGGTTTTGAACGCGTATTTAGAATCCAGAGAAGGGCTATACGGGTATTAAGAAATTTAAATTATAGAGAGGACTGTAGAAGCTCCTATATTGATTTACAAACGTTAACTTTACCGTCTCTCTACAATCTCGAATGTGTTATATATGTTAAAAAGAACATTAATAAGCATGAAACTAGGAAAAATAGCGATCTGATACCCAAATATATACGATTAACAAAATGCCAAAAAACTGTGAACGCGGTGGCGGTGAAATTTTTTAATAAATTGCCATTACACGTTCGTCAGTTGCCATTGAAGGGCTTTAAAGAGTATATTAAACAAACTGTTGTTACAAGGGCGTACTACTCGACCTCCGAATATATGAGTGACTTGAGTGTCTTGAGGTGATTTCCACCTGTAGCACTTAATGTTGTCTATTGTAATCTTATGTAATTTTGTTATTTTTTTTTCTTTAATATGACACTATTATAATATGTGTAAAATTTGACAAGCGTGAACATATTGTATTGTATGTGTAACACAATAAAGATTATGAAGATTATGAATTATAAAATGGTGTAATTAATTTGGATAATTCTATTGGTCCTGGACTTTTTTGGTTTGCTTTTAGGAAACCGGAAATTGGATTGTTTACTTTGATTCGTATGGTAATCTTCGATCACCGAAAAAAGCCTTGACGATATCGTACACGTTCACGTTTCACCAGAGTTATGTATCCTCTAAAAATTGTAAACAATGGAGATACTTACGTAATCGGTTCAGCAATTTCTGTTACTTATCATTCAATTCCGAACGTTGATACATATAACAATCATTGTTATTATGATAATAATCGAGAGATTACACGAAATTAGCGACACTAGCGATTATTTGAAAAAGCACATTGATGAAATTGAAGGAGAAGAAGAGAAAATACTTAAAAGAAACGTTCATAGTGCGGTGCATAATAACAAAATTTGACACATTGAAAAGTGAAATTAAGTTTTTTTGTTGTTGATGACGATTTTTTTAACTAACATTGCAAACTAAGTAAAGATACATTATAATAAATTAGACTGCAACAATGTGCAAAGACAATTTATTACAATAAATTATAATTAAAAGACTGCTGAAATTAATTTGAGGTCAATTATTTATTTTATTAGAAATATATACATCGTTTAGTTAAGATATAACAACAATAATATAGATAAGAATAATGTAGATGAGAAGAGAACAACTTTATTATCATCAAGCGCCAAGAACAATATCCAAAGGGACGGTAATCAATTAAATGTTATGAATTGTTACCAGAAACATAAAAAATTTTTATTTTATTATTGTTTATTTAAATATTTTTTCACGCTGAAATTTGTTCAACCATAAATGGCGCGGAAATGTTCAAATTGTTATAAGTTATAGAGGTCGCTAACATTTTCAAATTTTTTTAAATTAGTTTGCATTTCAATCATAGAAGGCGTTAACATTTTCAAATTTTTATTATTTAGTCATTTCAATCATTACATTTCATTACATTACATAGACTACATATCGGGTAGGCAGACCAACCAACCTTGCTCCGTGACTCAAAGGATATATTATACTCCGATAGATATCGTTATCAAATTTCATCGTGCAGTGAAAGGTCATTCAGATCCTTTGAGGAGATAAACTGCGACCAAAAAATCGAGAATCTGATACGGATAACGGCAGGGCAGTGGCATAAAACATGCTCAACCGTCTCTGCTTCCTCCGCGCATAGTCAGCATTCAACATCATCGGCTAAACCCAACAAGTTAAGGTGTGTTTTTAATCGGCAGTGCCCAGTAAAGACACCCATTAGAAGTTTTATGCTGCTACGAACAAGTCCTAAAATATTCCCGGGTTTGACAGTGGCGATATTAATAAATACCTTAGCATATCTCATTCCAGGAGAACTGGTCCACAGTAGGCGATGTCTCTGTTCAGCCCACAGTCCAATCCTATATTTGGCCATCGCAAATGTTACACCAACTGCTGGTTCCGGCCCCACAAACGCTTTAGCGCTGCCCTCTCGTGCTAGCTCATCTGTCGCTTCATTGCCAGCAACCCCAAAGTGACCCGAGAACCAGATAGAAGAAACTCTGCTATCACAACTCAGTGTGTTTAATGTTCTCTTGCTATAATTAACCAGAGCCGACACCGTTTTCACGACTTGCAGCGCGTGGATAGCTGCTTGACTGTCTGAGAAAATTCGTACTGTCATGTTCTTCAACCCTCTCTCAAGAAGGATTTTAGCACCCATGTCAATAGGACCCAGGCTGTAAGCTTGCTTAGTTCGAGGTGTCTGGCAGTATACTCCTGCTCCGACCCCTTTCGGCGTTTTTGATCCATCTGTGAACATGTAAATATCTGCCTGAACCAAAGAATCTTCATTTTCGATCCAGAACTGCCGCTCAGGCAGTACAATCTGGTATCGAACATTAATCACTGATAGTGTTACAAATCTGACGGCATTGATAGCACAGTATCAGTGCTTATGATGTCTTCCGCAGCCCATTGGTAGGACATGTCGGAGCAGTTTTGAGCATATTGCTTAAATCTGTAAATGGTTGTTCTAGCCATTTTCTCGT
>NW_019281881.1:0-10244 GCF_000648695.1 Onthophagus taurus | reverse complement strand
TTTGGAAAGCTTTGAAGATTTTGGAAATTTTCAATCCCATTCAACTACGTGGTCTAGTGTTAGTTCTAGTTTTAACTGTAGATTGTAGTATATTTATATTGAACTAAAATTAGAACTAACACTAGACCTAGAACTAGAATCATTCGGGTTTAGCCGTCTTAAAAGACGTTCGGCTAACCCCGAATGCTTCTAGTTCTAGGTCTAGTGATTAAATCTAAATTCTTGGGCTAGTGTTTGAGTTAGTTTTGGTTTTAATTATTATTCAGCGTTACTATTCTTGTAGATAATTAGATACTACTTGGAGAAGATGGATACTGATTACGAGAGATTATATACTGCTTGTAGAAGACTAAATACTGATGGCAGACTTCCCTTACTAGTAGATGATTAGATATTACATGCAGAAAGTTGGATACTTCTAGTAGAAAACTAGATAATGATGACAGAAGACGATATACTGATAACAGAAGCCTGGATACTACTTGTAGGTGATTTAATACTACTTGGAGAAGATGGATACTGATTGTAGGAGACTATACCTTGCTTGCAGAAGAATAAATGCTGATGGCAGACTCCCNTAAACCCATAAATAATCTCGAGGGTTTGTTGCTATTTCTATATTCTATTGTTGTTATTTATCTCTCTACAATAATAATTACACATTAAATCAAAAACATTCATATTAGGACTAAAAATACAACATCCTTGTAGATGAAGAGATGTTATTTTGGAAAGCTTTGAAGATTTTGGAAATTTTCAATCCCATTCAACTACGTGGTCTAGTGTTAGTTCTAGTTTTAACTGTAGATTGTAGTATATTTGTATTGAACTAAAATTAGAACTAACACTATACCTAGAACTAGAATCATTCGGGTTTAGCCGTCTTAAAAGACGTTCGGCTAACCCCGAATGCTTCTAATTCTTGGTCTAGTGTTTGAGTTAGTTTTGGTTTTAATTATTATTCAGCGTTGCTATTCTTGTAGATGATTAGATACTACTTGGAGAAGATGGATACTGATTACGAGAGATTATATATTGCTTATAGAAGACCAAATACTGATGGCAGACTCCCCTTACTAGTAGATGATTAAATATTACATGCAGAAAGTTGGATACTTCTAGTAGAAAACTAGATAATGATGACAGAAGACGAGATACTGATGGCAGAACTCTGAATACTACTTGTAAGTGATTTTGATACTACTTGGAGAAGATGGATACTGATTGTAAGAGACTATACATTGCTTGCAGAAGAATAAATGCTGATGGCAGACTCCCGTTACTTGTAGATGATTAGATATTACTTGCAGAAAGTTAGATACTACTAGCAGAAGACTAAATAATGATGGCAGAAGACGAGATACTGATGGCAGAAACTTGGATACATAAATAACAAAACTAATTAAGAAAATAAAAAATAGAATTATATTTTTGGTTACCAAATAAATTTTTCACCATAATAATAATTGGAACAACAACAAAAAACTTATAATAACTGCAAAATTTACTAAATACACACAAAATCTAAACATTTAGCAACTTTCTTGGAAAGCTGTCTTACGATTGTCCGTACGGCTAAATCCGAATGTTTCTATTTCTAGGTCTAGTGTTAATTCTAAGTTTAGTATTAGTTCTAGTTTTAACTGGTATTCAGCTGGTATTAGATTGTTGTATATTTGTATTGAATAAAAACTAGAACTAACACAAGACTTAGAACTAGAATCATTCGGGTTTAGCCGTCTTAAGAGACGTTCGGCTAAACCCGAATGCTTCTAGTTCTAGTATTAGTTCTAGTATTTGTTGTTATTCAACATTAAATTGTTGTATACTTGTATTGAATAAAAACTAGAACTAACATTAGACCTAGAACTAGAATCGTTCGGGTTTAGCCGTCTTAAAAGACGTTCGGCTAACCCCGAATGCTTCTAGTTCTAGGTCTAGTGGCTAAATCTAAATGCTTCTAATTCTTGGTCTAGTGTTTGAGTTAGTTTTGGTTTTAATTATTATTCAGTGTTGCTATTCTTGTAGATGATTAGATACTTCTTGGAGAAGATGGATACTGATTACGAGAGATTATATATTGCTTGTAGAAGACTAAATACTGATGGCAGACTCCCCTTACTAGTAGATGATTAGATATTACATGCAGAAAGTTGGATACTTCTAGTAGAAAACTAGATAATCATGACAGAAGACGAGATACTGATGGCTGAAGTCTGAATACTACTTGTAAGTGATTTTGATACTACTTGGAGAAGATGGATACTGATTGTAGGAGACTATACATTGCTTGCAGAAGAATAAATGCTGATGGCAGACTCCCGTTACTTGTAGATGATTAGATATTACTTGCAGAAAGTTAGATACTACTAGCAGAAGACTAAATAATGATGACAGAAGACGAGATACTGATGGAACAAGCTTGGATACATAAATAACAAAACTAATTAAGAAAATAAAAAATAGAATTACATTTTAGGTTACCAAATAAATTTTTCTGACTGTGTCAGTGTTGTCAAACAGACGACCACCAATACGACCATGTACAACGCGAAATTATCTGCATTTAGCGATACTTCTTGCAGCGGATGGTGCAGAATAAAATAGTAAAGTTGTATTTAACTTCTTGTGAGTGGGAAATGGTGGATATCTTAAAAATGTTTTAGGTACCCAAAGAATATTTGAAATATAGAAATAAGAAATAACACAAGACAGCGAAAATATGGCATGTTTACCAAGTTAACACAGTGATTTAATTTATTATAACATCACAGAGAGGAGATTTATGATGTAAAATCTCTGAAATAATTTTATTTATTTATCTATGTACTCAAACCGAATCAATTAGAAATATATGAAGAGTTTCCTTTTTTAAGACGCTTTTTTTTGTTGTATATTTGTATAGAACAAAAAAAATTAAAAATTTAGTTATCTTTAAATGTTTTTAAAGACAACTATAAAGTGTTTGGGCTCATTTTATAGCATATATTATGTAGATTAAGAATTTTTTAGAATAAATCTTTTTTATTCAAAATTAATATTTGACGGTTATCTTCAAATTAATTTTTTATTAATTCTAATAATATCAACATAAAGAGAATGAAAAATCCTTTAAAATAAGTCCAAACATGACGTGATTATCTTCAAAAACAACTGAGATATTATTCGACTAACCTAAAAAACAACTGAAGATCGTTATTTTTGAATTAGCGATATCTCAGTTGTTTTTAAAGATAACTATAAAGTGTTTGGGCTCATTTTATAGCATTTTTTATGTAGATTAAGAATTTTTAGAATTAATCTTTTTTATACAAAATTAATATTTGACGGTTTTCTTCAAATTAATCTTTTTGTTAATTCTAATAATATCAACATAAAAAGAATGAAAAATCCTTTAAAATAAGTCCAAACATGACGCCGTTATCTTAATAAACAACTAAGATATCATTCGAATAACCTAAAAAACAACTGAAGATCGTTATTTTTTAATTAGCGATATCTCGGTTGTTTTTAAAGATAACAATAAAGTGTTTGGGCTCATTTTATAGCATTTTTTATGTAAATTAAGATTTTTTTGGAATTAATTAATTTTGATTTAAATTTGATTTTTAAACAATTTTTTTCATTCTAAAATTAAATACTTGGAATATGATAGTGAATCATAAAATGTAGTAGTATATTTTATTGAAACTATTCCTTTAATATGTTCTGATACGAAATGCCATGTTGTCAACTTTAACCTCAAAGCGTCATGAAAGCTGAGTTTTAAAAAATCGTGGAAGGGTTATTTATGGAAATTAAGAAGTGATTCTAATATCAAATTGAAGCTGAAACGTTACTTTTTAAAATGATATATGAAACATGATAGGTTAATTAAATAATAAAAATTCTTTAATAAAGAGCTTGCAATGTCATGTTGTCAACTTAACCTGAAAATGTCAAAATAGTCGAGTTTTAAAAAATCGTAGAAGGGTTATTTATGCAAATTAAGAAGTGATTCTGATATCAAATTGAAGCTGAAACGTTCCTCTTTAAAATGATATATAAAACATGATAGGTTGAATAATAAAAATTCCTTGATAAAAGGCTTACAATTTTATGTTATCAACTTAATATCAAAACGTCAAAAAAAGCCGAGTTTTAAAAAATCGTGGAAGGGTTATTTATGGAAATAAAGAAGTAATTCTGATATCAAATTGAACCTGAAACGTTCCTCTTTAAAATGATATATGAAATATGATAGGTTGAATAATAAAAATTCTATGATAAAGGGGTTGCAATTTTATGTTGTTAACCTCAAAATGTCAAAAAGATTTGCTTCAAAAAATCATGGAAGGGTTATTTATAGAAATTAAGAAGTGATTCTGATATCAAATTGAAGCTGAAACGTTCCTCTTTAAAATGATATATAACACATGATAGGTTGAATAATAAAAATTCTTTGATAAAGGGCTTGCAATTTTATGTTGTTAACCTCAAAATGTCAAACAGTTTAGGTTTAAAAAATCGTGGAAGGGTTATTTATGGAAATTAAGAAATGATTCTGATATCAAATTGAAGCTGAAACATTCCTCTTTAAAATGATATATGAAATATGATAGGTTGAATAATAAAAATTCTTTAATAAAGGACTTGCTATTTTTATATTGTCAACTTAATCTCAAAACAATAAGAATCCCGAGTTTTAAAAAATCTTCTTCAAGCACGACTATGGGAAATGAGCACAAAGAACGTTTAAACATAACAATAAAAACAAAAAATAAGAGATTCGCTACTGAAATGGAGATTGATGGCAAACTTAATTTTTTAGATCTGTAAATTTCTCGCAACTTATCCAATAACATACTTGAATTTGAGATTTTTAGAAAACCAACCACTACAGATTCAATCATTTCTAAATTTTGCTTTAATAGTGTACAACACAAGGAGACCAGTTTCAGATTTTCCTTTTATCGTCTAAATAACATACCCCTTAACAACAGTAATTACATTAACGAACTTAAGAAATTAATAAAAATTGGATTGAATAACGATTTTGATATTACAGATTTGCAAAAAATATACAACAATAAAATTTACCCACATTGTAACAAAAAATGTAAATTTGTTTCTCTCCCGTATAATCACTTCAATATAAATTCAAAAAAACTTTAAATAAATTTGATATTATTTCTGCATTCATTCAAATAATAAACACAAATTTAATAATAATGAACTCAGCGGAGTCTACAAAATCAAATGTAATGGTTGTGATAAAGTTTATATAGGACAGACAGGTAGTAGAAACATTACAACGAGGTTCAAAGAACACTTAACTAAACACTCATCCGCCGTCTATAAACATATCCATAATCAAAAACATAAAATCACCATAGAAAATTTAGAACTTTTAAAAAACATTAAAAAATCAAAAGAACTGGACTTATACGAGGAGATGACTCATTACTTAATGACCTTGCCAGTGTCAACAACTACAGAAACTTCTTAAAATTTATATAAATTCAAATTTAATATAAAAATTTCTTCTCCTACTCTTTCGTCTGACCTTCAGTCCACTTTTACCCCTCATTAAGCAGACTCAAGTTATTTAAATAAATTTTTACGTTTTAATTGTAAGTTTAAACTTTCATTCTCAAATTTCTTTTACTTTTGTTATTTTAGAAAGGAAATCCTTTTTGAAAAAGTTTTCTCCGATGCTTGAAACACACGTTCTAGAATTCTAGTTCTAGGTCTAGTGTTAGTTTTAGTTTTAGTTCAATACAAATTAATATACTTCAACCTAAACGTCAAAACTAGAACTACTACTAAACCTGGACCTAATACTAGACCTAGAACTAACAATAGACCTAGAACTAGAAACATTCGGGTTTAGCCGTACGTCTCTTAAGACGGCAAAACCCGAATGATTCTAGTTCTAGGTCTTGTGTTAGTTCTAGTGATGGTGCTAGTGTAAAACTAGAACTAACACTAGACCTAGAACTAGAAGCATTCGGATTTAGCCGAACGTCTCTAATGCCCGGAATACACGAGCCTAGTTTTGTAAACTAGGATAGCAAGCTAGTACTAGTAAGCTAGCATGCTAGTGCATCTATCTTCGTGTATACAAGACTAGCTTTATTCCAGGCTAGTAAGCTAGTGTCTGAAGCCAGGATAGTTTAATACAATCCTGTCATTGAAAAAAAAGACGCGTGGAGAAGGTTTATTTAAGATTTCTGATGATTTTATGACAAAATCAGAGATTAGTTGCAACTGACGGAGCGCCGGCAATGATAGGCAAAGCTAACGGATTAGTAACAACAATTAGAAAGTAATGTAAGTGCGAGTTCTCTTGCATTTGGCACGAATCTTCCTCCAATAATGCTTCCAATTCCATGTCTTCATACACTTTCGGCTTTTCATTACGTTCTTTGCCTTCCACGTCAAACTCACCGTTTTTAAACTTTTGAAACCTCTCACCACAACTTCTCTCACTTAAAGCAATTTCACCATATGCTTCTACGAGCAATTGATGTGCCTCAACTTCAGATTTCTTCAAATATCTATCTTCGTGTATACAAGACTAGCTTTATTCCAGGCCAGTAAGCTAGTGTCTGAAGTCAGGATAGTTTAATAGCTTGCCGTTCTATTTTTAAAGCTAGTAAACTTTCCCCACCACTGATTTCGCTGTTTTGGCTTCGGTTTAGCTTCGTGTAGCCAGGGAAGCTGGTATCCAAGCTAGAATCACGGACGTGTTGTACTGTCAATACTATCAACCGTCTGAAATAGTACTGGCTTGGCTGGTTTAAAATTACTGGCATCATGTAAATAGCACTAGCATCTTCCAACCGAAGGCAGCAAGCCAGGACAGTTATCTAGCTTGCTATCCTAGCTTACAAAACTAGGCTCGTGTATTCCGGGCATTAAGACGGCTAAATCCGAATGATTCTAGTTTTAGGTCTAGTGTTAGTTCTAGTTTTTTTGTTCAATACAAATATACAACAATCTAGCGCCGAATAACAGTTAACACTAGACCTACAACTAAGTTTCGGCTAAATTAATGACTCAGACTGAGATTTGATCCTCAGCGTAATGAATTCCTCATCACTATATACACTCTGCCTCATCATGTTTTGGAACAATGTTAGAACCGTGTAAATTCACAACGCACAAGAACAATTTATTTTTAAATCGTTGAATAATTTTTTATGAATTGTAAAAATGACAGCAAACAAAATTAAAATCAATTTTTTTTTTGGAGAGGGTGTTGTCCGAAAAATTTAGGTAAAAAAATCCGAAAAACAATATTTACACATTCGTCCCACTCCCGTGTGTGTGTATGTGTGTGTGTATGTCGCAAAGATCGATCATCTCCTTATCGGCTCGGATTACCGACGAACACAAAACACACCTGACACTTTAATCCTAGCGGGCTCTTTCTTCGTCTCCATAAATAAAAATACGCCGACCAACACACACCGATTGGCGCGCCACCTACTACTTTTTAAAAAACTATCTTATCTCAAAACAACCGATAAAAAACAAAAAAGAAATGAAACAAAGACAGATGTCACTTAGTAGAGATAATCACTAACCAATCATATGATAACCTAGAAATTCGTTTATTTTGGGGTAAGAAATCAATTTTAGAAACAATAGAGTACCGAAATCCGGGGAAGACGATCGAAACAAAACACGGAGGGAACAAGTGCTGCCGCCGCCACGGCCTCCTCTAAAATTTCTCTGGTTATCACTTGTGTTGTGTCAATCGATTGCGCACTCTACGATGCGCGACTCCACCTTTTACGTTGCGTGGGCGGAGTTTAAATTCCAATATGGCGGCTTAAACAGCGTCAGAGTGTCAGAATCACGGTGTCTATGGATCGAACAACTCTCTTATGTTTCAGTTTAAAAATAATCATGACAACTTACTTTGTTAATTTAGTTAATTTTATTTTTTTTTATGTTGTGATTGTTTACGTTGGTATTAGTGGTTGTCAAAATAAAAAATTTTTTCGGTACGTAAAATGATTAATGAAAAACGTTTTATGTTTTAAATATAAATTAACGCCATCTGTTTCGATTAATGTTGCATCTTAATTACGTTTTAAAGTCATATAAAGGGGGCTTTTTTTAAAATCTCCTCATTCGGGGGATGAGGTTGTGTTGCTAATCGATCAATTACCCCCGGGGGGTGGTCGAAAAAGGGGACGAAGATTGATCGCGGTCCGCCCGATTTTTTTTTATTTACGCACCTGATGAGGCACCATTTATAAGCAAAAAATTTTTTTTTTTGTTACCCGAGCGCTAATCGCATAACGATTTTTTAATCGAAACTTTATTTTTATCTAATTTTGATTTTAAATTCCTTTTTTTTTTATTAAATCGGAATATTTCGTGTTTAATTATTACCGTGGATATTGGACCAAAAATTGATTGTCATTTCGGACTGAAATCAAGTCGGTTTTAAAGCCGAAAGCTGTAAAGCCCGGCCCGGTCCTGCATCCCCGTTCGCGATAATCCCCGCATTTAAAACCAATTTCCGATCGCGCGAACGGCGATTTTTAATTCTATCTGCCCGCACATTATTTTTACAAAAAAAAATTTTATTTCACTCATTAAATAAAGTCTTTTTAAAAATTTTGTGTTGTATTGTATAAATTTTTGAGTGACAGCGTTTAAAATCAGAATTTTTCAATTATCTATTCGACGTGACACCGGTTTTAAAGATAACATTTATCCGAGAAAATCCGTTTATAACGCGCGCGATACGCCATTTATGATAAGATTATTAAGTGAGTGTTTTTAAATCGAAACTCTCCGCGCTGTCAATCACGTTCAACTTATTATTTAAATTTTTATTAACCCATTTATATCAAGGCGCATAGATTTAATGTTGAATAACAACTAAAAGCAGAACTAACACTTCTAATTGTAGTGTTAGTTCTGCTGTTAGTTAAAAATTCTTAATCTACATAAAAAATGCTATAAAATGAGCCCAAACACTTTATAGTTATCTTTAAAAACAACTGAGATATCGCTAATTCAAAAATAACGATCTTCAGATGTTTTTTAGGTTATTCGAACGATATCTCAGTTGTTTTTAAAGATAATCATGTCATGTTTGGACTTATTTTAAAGGATTTTTCATTCTCTTTATGTTGACATCATTAGAATTAATAAAAAATTAATTTGAAGATAACCGCCAAATACTAATTTTGAATAAAAAAGATTAATTCTAAAAAATTCTTAATCTATATAAAAAATGCTATAAAATGAGCCCAAACACTTTATAGTTATCTTTAAAAACAACTGAGATATCGCTAATTCAAAAATAACGATCTTCAGTTGTTTTTTAGGTTATCGAATGATATCTCAGTTGTTTTTAAAGATAATCACGTCATGTTTGGACTTATTTTAAAGGATTTTTCATTCTCTTTATGTTGATATCATTAGAATTAATAAAAAATTAATTTGAAGATAACCGCCAAATATTAATTTTGAACAAAAAAGATTAATTCTAAAAAATTCTTAATCTATATAAAAAATGCTATAAAATGAGCCCAAACACCTTATAGTTATCTTTAAAAACAATCGAGATATCGCTAATTAAAAAATAACGATCTTCAGTTGTTTTTTAGGTTATTCGAATGATATCTCGGTTGTTTTTAAAGATAATCATGTCATGTTTGGACTTATTTTAAAGGATTTTTCATTCTCTTTATGTTAACATCATTAGAATTAATAAAAAATTAATTTGAAGATAACCGCCAAATATTAATTGTGAATAAAAAAGATTAATTCTAAAGAATTCTTAATCTCTATAAAAATGCTATAAAATGATCCCAAACACTTTATAGGTATC
This sequence comes from Onthophagus taurus, assembly GCF_000648695.1. Lineage (NCBI taxonomy): Eukaryota > Metazoa > Arthropoda > Insecta > Coleoptera > Scarabaeidae > Onthophagus > Onthophagus taurus. Next base: position 403 of record NW_019281881.1, on the reverse strand, counting down.
TTTAAAAACAACCGAGATATCGCTAATTCAAAAATAACGATCTTCAGTTGTCTTTTAGGTTATCGAATGATATCTCAGTTGTTTTTAAAGATAATTACGTCATGTTTGGACTTATTTTAAAGGATTTTTCATTCTCTTTATGTTGATATCATTAGAATTAATAAAAAATTAATTTGAAGATAACCGCCAAATATTAATTTTGAATAAAAAAGATTAATTTTAAAAAATTCTTAATCTATATAAAAAATGCCATAAAATGAGCCCAAACACTTTATAGTAATCTTTAAAAACAACCGAGATATCGCTATTTCAAAAATAACGATCTTCAGTTGTTTTTTAGGTTATCGAATGATATCTTAGTTGTTTATTAAGATAATTACGTCATGTTTGGACTTATTTTAAA
>NW_019281880.1:0-10620 GCF_000648695.1 Onthophagus taurus | reverse complement strand
ACGTTACTATATAAAATAATTAATATGATTATCATTAAAAATAATCAATCCTGTCAGTCCTATCAATCCTGTGAATACATACATATATATCCACACCATGTGACCTATAAAAAAATTTCATGTCATTCATTTCATTTCAATCATAACTGCAAATCATTTTAATCATTTTTTTTTCTGACCGTAATTTTGTACTTATATCACAAATTACAATCAGGTTCAAAGGTTTTCAATAGTGATGGAACGGATAGTGATTTTGCGAAAAGCCGGATACCGGATGTTTATCATCTCCTTTGGCCGGATATCCGGTTATCCGATATATCTATCAGGCAATTATGGTTATAATTTCTCGTGCATTTCTGAAATGATAGCCTATACTGCCACATTATTGCGATATTTGAATAAAAACGAAATTGATAAGAAAGCTGATAAGATATGTCAACTTATTTGTATCAAAGATACAAAATAAACTTTTTTGATGCTGATTTAACTAACGAAGCAACTTTAAAAAGAGGATGCTTTAATTAATAATTGATGATATTTCCACAAGGTTCGAAAATTTTATCAAAACTTAAAATATCATTTTCTTAAAAACTGAAAGTTATTTTTCAAAACGGTTTGGTTTATTGGAAAGAGGACACTTTTATTAACAATTTGGGCAGTTTTCATACTCATATTAAAAGAACTGGATTTTTTACGAATTTTTAAAACTTAATCGGGGAAAATTATAAAATTCTAAAAAATTGTCGATCATTTCAAAAATTTATATCTCAAGATCTAAAAGTGGTTTTTAAAAACGGCTTTTTTCATTAAAAAGACGATATTTTAATTAATAATTGGTGATATTTCCACAAGGATCCTTCAATAAATTAATTTTATAGCGAATTTTGAAAATTATCGATGAAAATTGCAACATCAAAAATTTTATCAAAACTTCAAATATTGTTTTCTCAAAAACTAAAAGTTATTTTTCAAAACGTGTTGGTAAATTGGAAAGAGGCCACTTTTATTAACATTTTGGTAAATTTTCATACTCATATTGCAAGAAATGGATTTTATACGGAATTTTTAAAACTTAATCGATGAAAATTGTATTAAAACTTCGAATATTGTTTTCTCAAAAACTAAAAGTTATTTTTCAAAACGGTTTGGTTCATTGAAAAGAGGACATTTGGTAACTATCCGGTATCCGACCGGATTTTAAAAAATGGCCGGATATCCGTTCCACCACTAGTTTTCAATCATCCCTCAAAACTCTACAATTTTTAAATTTTTTAACGTGTGACGTAGTACCTACCGCTAAGTGGCGCCCTCTTTGCGCGTACAGAAATCTCTTGGTTTTAGTTCCACTACCAACCACTAGGTAACGCGATTTTTCTAGTTACTTTTTTTAAAAAGTCACCAGATTCAATATCAACCGAATTTTTTTCCCCCAAGTTTAGGTTGGCACCCCTCCCTATACTTATAACATTGGAGCGTGACGTCACAGCAGGAGCACAGGAGTAACTTCCGATCCAGAACCGGCATTACTTATCTACTGGTTTACTAAGATAACTTTTACTAAGATAACTGAAAAGACAAACAATTTCGACACTTCAATTTTAAAGTTTCTGATACTACGCTTGTAAGAAAACTTAGGTTATGAAAAAATTATAGGATATACACGTCAATTCGAAGCATTTTTCGGCTCTTCCCAAAAATATTTAATTTACAATAAAATTAAGCAATTTTCAAAAAAAAACACCAAAATACAGAATTACACCAAATTAAAGATAAAATCTTCTTCTTTAAAGTGGTCATGGATCAGAATCGATTTCAATATTGAATAAATCGCCCAAGGTTGGTTTTGAAAATGGTAGTATTATTATTTCTTATCTATCCAATTTTTCATGGATTTTTTCCTTCAAATCTACCTCATTTCTGTCTTGTTCACGTTGTTCCCGGCGTTATCAGTTTCCTGCGCACCGAACAAAAACCACAGTAAACCTGCAGCAGGTCTCCACTATAAGTGACGTTTGACGATCCGTCGATAGTGTCCTGCGGGCGGTCCTGCACAAGGCCTAACGATCTGGGTAATAGAACGACGTCACGCGTCCGATCCACGAACTGTTAGCGACAATTTAAACCTAACGAGCATTGTTTACCGAGCGCAATTACAGTTTCCAGACGAAGCGTTACCCCGCTCGCCCTTCCATATCGGTTTACGCACGATTCCGACAACAACAAAAAACAGAGTTCTCCTCCAACGCTTTTCAGATGGTAATTGATGCGGAAGTTATGGTCGTTGTTACTACCTCGCGTATCTAGGAGATAGTATTTTAAGTAGTTGTAATGTCCAATAAACATTCGTACTTAACTCACGTCCTAAATTCGAAATTGATTAACAAGACGTCCCGGAACGTTGTCGACAAAGTGTGAAACGTTGCCGAAAATGGAGCAGACCACCTGTGACCAACTCGAAAGCTCGCGCCCCCGNACAAACAAAAACAGAGTTCTCCTCCAACGCTTTTCAGATGGTAATTGATGCGGAAGTTATGGTCGTTGTTACTACCTCGCGTATCTAGGAGATAGTATTTTAAGTAGTTGTAATGTCCAATAAACATTCGTAATTAACTCACGTCCTAAATTCGAAATTGATTAACAAGACGTCCCGGAACGTTGTCGACAAAGTGTGAAACGTTGCCGAAAATGGAGCAGACCACCTGTGACCAACTCGAAAGCTCGCGCCCCCGCAGACAGTAACAGGATTCATTAGCTCCCTATGCCCTGGTTACAGATGTACTAATTAATAGCACTCCGATACTGGAGAGGGGTCGTCGGAATCCGGTTCCTTTTGTGACAGCAAAAGCGGAGGGCTAAAGCTTCCACCCTCCCCATAGCTTTACTTATTCGCGAAGGGAGTTCGCGAAACTTTCGGATCGGGAGCGGATTAATTAAAAGTTAATGCCTCAGCAAAAAACACGGATGACTAATTACGTGCCCGCCGGAGACTTGGGGAAGATGATGACGTTAGGTCTTTGAGGAGAGTTGCGATCTATTAGGTTCCCACGAACTCGTGTATTGAATGAAAACGTGGAGGTTTTAGTTTTGTGTGGAAATTAATTACAAAAACTTAAAGAAAAATCCTAACTACTAAATTATTTAAGGCCAAAAATTATTTTTTAACATGTAGCAAAAAAAAGTTACTATGTCAAAAACTAAAAATGGATTTAGAACCTTATGGATCAAAACTTAGATTTTAAACCAGTGCTGAAAATTTGCTGTATGCAGCAAAAGAACTTTAAAACTTTCTAAATCGACAAAAATCCATCCATGATCGCTAGTTCCAACATCATCTTAAGGCGAAATCAAGATTTCTGTCACTCCCAATTATCAATTTACTATTCACAAGTTTGCTCTGCACTGTTCCTAGATGTAGCCCAAGATGTGTATTTGATAAAGTTGTACAAAATGAATATCGTCATCGTTGCGAGTATGCAACCAATATCACAGTATGCGTATTGCAATACGCGATTTGCGTATTGGGTTGCATACTTGCAATGATAACGTCGGGTACGATAATTAATTAACATGGTGTAGTAGTACTAGTTGTGATATTAGTTCAGATGCAAGTAATTATACAAAGGAAAGTTAAAATTCATCTGATCAATCTAAAGTTGAAGACATTGAGTTTAATTTTAATTGAAGCCGAACACGATGAGCAGCGAAATGGCAGAAAAAGAAAATTAAAAGCTGACAAAGAATCGTGGGTTCGTGAAAAAAACAAGAAGTTGTGAGAGATGGTGAAAAGTATTTAGAATTCCCCAAAAAGAAAAACGAAAAAATGAAACAGTTTTAAAACCGGAATGCAAATCAAAATTTTGTAAGAACTCAAAGACGAGGAACCAAAGAGGGGGTAGAGAGAGGTTATTTGAGTATATTTAGAAGGAGATGTCATGGGATCAAAGAAAAGTATACATATCTACATACGTTGAGAAGATATCAGTAAATAGTAAGGCGACTGTTGATGGTCATGAATCCAGGAAGACAGGGAACATTTCTGTATTATCTGAATACCAATAACAAAAGGCTACTGTACCATGTTTTTAAACACTTTTATTTTATGATACAAAACAGTGTAAGAATGGGTAAACAACAGCCACTATGGGATGCACCAGCATTCAGAACAAAACATAACAATTAGACAAGCTTTAAAAACTCGCATAGCTTCAAATGCTGAAAATATGGACAAGTTTTTTGGTGAACTGCCCAAACTACCATCGCACTATGCTAGGAAAAGTTCCTCAAAACTGTTTCTGGAACCCATTTTTAAAACTTCTACCGACGATCTAAAAACAAAAATGTATCTATATACACTCTCAAAAAAGATCAGTACAATACTTGTTGCTCATACAATACTGGAAATTTTTCTGAAGCTGAATACATTAGCCATAGAAATAGAAAAGACCGAGCACGTAAAGAAAAAGAACTTGACAAAAACATTGCTATGAAAGGTGAATTTATTGCTTTGTGTCTAGATCTGTAAAATTAGCTTCGTATTTAGGAATTGATGCTTTTTATTATAAAACAAAAGTATGTACTCACAATTTCACAGTTTATCACCTGAAAACCCATAATGTTACCTGTTATTGATTTTCAGAAGATCAAAACAACGAGCTAAAAGCTTCAACTGTTGTTTCGTGTCTACTAGATTATCTAGAGAAAAAATGTGTTCCACGCAATGTACCAATTATAATTTGCTCGGATGGATAACGCACTTCTTAACTTTTCTATGAAGCACCAAGTCACTATTCTTCAAAAGTACTTAGAAAGTTGACACACCTTTATGGAGTGCGATTCTGTACATGCTGCTATAGAACGAAAACTAAAAAAATAGTGAAATACATTTACCCAGCGACTACCTTTCTGTAACCAGAGATTTGCCATACAACTTCTTCACTAACTTTTCAATTGCCCTGTGAGCAAACCTAGATCTGCATGTGAGAGCAAAAGAAGCTCCAGTTATAGCTGAATATCCTCGTTTGCATGGTCAAAGATACAAAATTCCTGCAAATAAATAGAAACATCTTCAGGAATTCAAGTCAGTCAGTAAAAATAAGAGTAACAAACCGTTATTAGCTTCTCCTGAAAAGTTAGTCTAACGATAGTTAGGAGATATTGCTCCGAGTCGATATGTAGAAATTTTACCATCATACATAACCAACAGAGTGTTTCACGAAAGGATACATATTCAGATTTAAACGATTTGCAAGTAAGGCTATCTTAGTGAAGTATGTAAGTTGTCCTTGAGGGTCTATTGTGTCCTGTATACCAGCTATCGCACTGGCTACGTTAGCAGATGATACAACATTGCTCGAAGTAGAAGCAAACACGACAGCTTCTAGTTAAGTATTAAGGTGGAGCCTTTTTAGAACGCTTTATACTCAGGTAGTGTAGGTCATAAAGAGGTAGCTTTGCTACTGTTGATTTTGGGCTTCAAGAATTCTCACGAATTACATCAGCAACCACAGCATATCCCAAAAGTGACTGTTTGGCGCAGTATTATTTTCGGGACATCCTTTTTTCAAAAAGAAGGTGTGACAGAAACGATTAAAATAGGTAACATGCTTGAAACACGTTGAAACCAGGATATAAATGTGATTTCAACAAGATGGAGTTCAAGAGTCATGATGGCTCGAACTACATTCCTTAACCTATGTGGTTTAACGCTTTGAAGATCTCCTATTTCCTTTACAATCTCAAAAAATTAAAAAAAAACTACTAAAAAAACAAAAAGAAATCACAAAAACAGAAAATTTTTTTTTTCAAGCTTTTTACTACTAAATTATCTTTTAACATGTAGCAAAAAAATTTCCAATTCGATTATTGCATGTCAAAAAGTAAAAATAATGGGAGAAAATGTTTGGGGTAAAAAGCATTCTAAATTAGTCTATAAATAGTAATCCATAAACGAATTTAACTATGTGCAAAATGTCCCAAAATTGGACTTTTCAACTATGAAATTATTTATGTAAAAATTGATTTAAAAAGTTATGGATCAAAATTTAGTATATATGAACCTAAGAAACGTAATCCAAGTGATTTTAAACCAGTGATGAAAATTAGCTATATGCAGCAAAAGTGCCAATATTATCTTAAGGCGAATTCCAGGCAGAATAAAAATTTCTGTTACTCCCAATAATCAATTTACCATTAATTGATGGTTATAAATTTGCTCTTCACTGTTCCTAGATGTGGCCCAAGTATTTGATAAAGTTGCCAAAACAATATGTAGAAATTTCAACATCATACATAACTAACAGACTGTTTCACAAGAGGATACATACTCAGACTTAAAAGATTTGCAAGTAAGAGTATCTTAGTGAAGTGTGTAAGTTCTCCTTGTATCATTAGCAGATGATACAGCATTTCTCGAAGTAGAAGCAAACATGACAGCTTCTAATTAAGTATTGAGGTGGAACCTTTTTATAATCACAGCTCGAACTACATGCCATAATCATATGATTTCACGTTTTAAAGATTTTCCATTTCCTTTACGATCTTCCAACGCAACCCAACCCTTCTTTTCCATATGCGATTTTTATCTATGGGGATACTTGAAACCATGAGTATGTAAGAAAATCAAGCATGCTTGGAGAATTGCATACTGCAATACGTAATTACTCATTTTGTATAGCAAAACTGATATACAATTTGATCTTGAAATGTATATGGTTATATGGTATACAATTCTGGGGTTGTGCGAAACCATACCATATCCAAATAACACAGACAGTCTTGGTATGTATTGAATAATAACACATAAGGACCTAAACGTCGCACTGGTCGTGGATGAACTCAAAAGGTATAAAGAAGCACGAAGAACGATTTCAACTACATGAGAAAGCAGAAGTACTTTGATCACCAACTGTACTATAAAAGTCAAAATTGGTAATTAATTTTCTCTCAGAAGCCCTAATGAAATTCTCATTTTGTGCAGAAAAGATAATCCGACTGCTCCCATAATCATACGGTATCTAAGTGCCCATAAGCTAAATGACAAATATCTGCTCAAATTCTAGAATGCAATAATCAAAATTAGAAATAGCTGTCACATCGATATTTTTACTTCCTTAGTGTTATTCTTCCTTAGTGTAAAGTATGTTTTGTGCTAAGCATGTTGATTTGCATACCGGGTACAGAAGTATATTTAGTTATGGAATGCACACATAATGATGCTGAATTGCTTAAAAAATTTAAAAAAAAATGCATCGGCCGGGAATCGAACCCGGATCGCCCGCGTGGCAGGCGAGCATTCTACCATTGAACCACCGATGCTGATGACTCACATTATTTTAGTTGCATTGACCATCGATTATAATTTATAACACTTTAATAAAATTATTTATTTCTTGTTAAACTCAAGCAAGATGAACAATCTGGAATTTAAAGATGAAACGCTACATCTCTACAAATAAGAAAATGGGCTCATCAAACTTCAAGATGCGCTTGAGGTTGTTGCAGTATACAAGACTGACCAAAATACAAACACACCTAAAAATACTGCATAGCATGTAAAAATACTGCAACTGACAGAAATCTTAAATAAATTAAACAGACCCAAAACTAATGAGTAAAGTGGTTCGTATTAGCATCAAGAGATAAAATAAGAATAAAACTGGGAAGCAGATTAACAACCCGAAAAAGAACGAAAAGAAGAAAAAGAAGCAAAACGTATGTTCAGCAAAAAGATTTGAAGCTCTTAGATTTCGATTGTCTAACCACTACCAATTAAATCGACGAGCCCATCAAACTAGATCTCCCAGATACAGAAAACGACTTAATAATAAAAATCACCGACAAAAACACTCAATAGCTGCAAAAAGTTAGATAAGTATCAACACAGTAGTCAAAATAGATCAAATTAAGCTCATATGTGTAACGAAGTTAGACGATAATTTAGATACCTAGGTTATGCATTGGAAAACTTTTTATAACATTTGTAACTTACAATTAGTAATTTGTAAATTTCTAATTTTACAAGCATACTGAAAGCAGTAAATAATGAAATATCCATAGTGGATCAAGATTTAATAAAGTCTTTGATGAAAAAGCAAAACCCAAGAGTATGCATCTGACGCACCATAAAATGTTAGTGATCGCTTTTCCTGTTGTGAATAACACCTGGATTCCCTCGTTGAAGTGACCAGCAGTAGTACTGACGTCCCATCTACCCTGATATCTCCTCTCCATGACCTTAATATCCTGATGAAAACGTTCACCCTGCTCTTCACTGGTACTACCCAACTTTTCAGAGAAAAAATCCAAATGAGAATGTAGAATGTTATGATGAAAGTTATGTCGTTATGCTAATCAGGCAGGCAAGTTTTTCAATTTTTTTGAGAACATCATCGACAAAGCTGATGTAGTTGCTTCAACACCTGACATTGTGTACCGAAAAAATTACCCACAAAAATTCCTTCTTTTAATTTTGCCTCTGACAAAGGAAATTGTATTGGAAGCAGTCACCAGTCTTGGGTAAAGCTTTGACGAATTGTTTCATGAGTCCCAACTTGAAGTGAAAAGGGAGAAGAAAAATTTTTCTAGGATCAACTATAGCTTCGTGGGAAACGTTCTTTTCACATTGGCCCCAATGTTTGTCGGGTTGGTCATACTTTTTTAGTCCAGTGTTCATTCATTACTCTGCTATCCTATTCACAAATGAAACATGGGTACTTAGCGTTTCCTCCCTGCAAACCAAGCATCATGCCCAAAACTTTTAGATCACCACAAACTACTTGTTTGAAATAGTCAGTAAATTCACGATCTCTAAATCTGTACTGATGAAAAGACGTTCCAGCAACCAGTAGCTTCTTTTATTTTAGTCTAGAACCCAAGAGTTCAGTATTCTCCTTGGTAAGTCTCAAGTCTCTCACCAAATCATCAAGGTCAGACAGAGTGAAAAGTTGTGGGGTATCATAATCTGAACAATCTTGGAAATCATAGTCATCTTCATTCACATGAGATTCACTAGAGCTCATCTCACCTAGCATTGCGGGAGGCTAAAGTACAGACTTAGCTTTAGGTATCTGGTCCATGAACTACAGGTCGCATTGCAGAAGGAAGGTGGGGGAACACTATATCTCTTTTGTGTTTAGAGTTATAGCCATTAAAATCATAGTAGCAAAAATAATAGTTATCACTGTGATTTTTTGGTTCCCCCAACACTAGTGATGGAACGGATAGTGATTTTGCGAAAAGCCGGATACCGGATATTCGGCATCCCCTTCGGCCGGATATCCGGTTATCCGGCATATCTATCCAGCCATTATGGTTATAATTTTTGGTGCATTTCTGAAGTGATACTGAATTTTGAAAGTTATCGATGAAAATTGCAACATCGAAAATTTTATCAAAACTTGAAATATTGTTTTCTCAAAAACTAAAAGTTATATTTCAAAACGTGTTGGTTCATTGGAAAGAGGGCACTTTTATTAACACTTTGGGAAATTTTCATACTCATATTCCAAGAACTCGGTTTTATACGAATTTTTAAAACTTAATCGGCGAAAATTACAAAATTTAAAAAAATTGTCGATCATTCCAAAAATTTATTTCTCAAAAACTAAAACTGATTTTTCAAAATGGCTTTTTGCATTAAAAAGAGGATACTTTAATTAATAATTAGTGATATTTCCACAAGGATCCTTCAAGAAATTAATTTTATAGCGAATTTTGAAAATTATAGATGAAAATTGGAACATCGAAAATTTTATCAAACTTTCAAATATTGTTTTCTCAAAAACTAAAAGTTATTTTTCAAAACGTGTGGGTTCATTGGAAAGAGGACACTTATATTAACATTTTAGGAAATTTTCATACTCATATTCCATGAAATCGATTTTATACGAATTTTTAAAATTATCGGTGAAAATTGCAACATCAAAAATTTTATCAAAACAAATATTGTTTTCTCAAAAACTAAAAGTTATTTTTCAAAATGGGTTGGTTCCTTGGAAAGATGACACTTTTATTAACATTTTGGAAAATTTTCATACTCATATTCCAAGAATTGGAATATAGACTAGTTTTAATTATTGCTATCTTATAAGTGTTAAGTTGTAGTATTGTCTCAATGATGTTGGAATAGCACATAATGGCACATTCTTGCAACCGACCTCGGCTTATTTATTATAAATCATTCGTTTCTTAAGATAAAACACGAAATAAAGCATAGTACTTTAATAAAAAATCATTTTTGTTGAAATACTTTTAAATATAAAGCTCCTTGGTCGCAAGTGACCTCGCCATTCGTGTTTCTGGTCCGGTTGAGGCTCCAGCTTTAGTCATCCAAAATACACTCTATTAATTAATTATCGTACTCGACGACATCATTGCAAGTATGCAACCAATATCACAGTATGCGTATTGCAATACGCGATTTGCGTATTGGGCTGCATACTTGGAATGATGACGTCGGGTACTATAATTAATTAACACACTGTACTATATCTTGAACGCTTTGTAACTCTTTGTTCTTCATCAAATATAGAAATGGGTGTAAATCGACCAAGTTTTTGGAATTCAATGTGTTAACTTGAAGTAAATGTTTCAATTTTTTCTTTGAATAATTAAGATTTTCAA
>NW_019281878.1:0-10084 GCF_000648695.1 Onthophagus taurus | reverse complement strand
AAACGTCTAATGACCGGTCTCGCTGAGACACCCTGTATAAAGAATAAGTTTATTGATATAATTTCGTTGTAAATTATTCAAAACCGCTTCGAATTTTGCATCGAAATTAATTAGAATTCTCAAAAATGAGATCGTTAATATTAAGTTTTCGATTAAAAACTTAAATTGAGGTACACACAACAATCTGTTTATTTATCAAATAAAATTAATTTTTTAAATATGATTTTGAAATTAATTAATCATATCATATCAATGTCATATTAATTAATAAAAAAAAATTACCATTTCCCATTCTCTGAGATCTACCGGATTGAAATGGTCGACTCGTTGAGAGATCGTGTCCCAAACGGCGGCTTTGGATCCTTTTTTAAAAACGGTTTGTTTCGGTGGACCATGTTTGAGGGATTTTAAAAAGTGTTGGGACTTAAAATTTAATTAAAACACAATTAATTAGTAAAAGCGAAGTAATTAATTGTTATAGAACTTACATTAACCAAATGAATGGCTATTAAAAGCACAAAAAACGCAAACGACTTCATTCTTTAACCGAAGTAAATCGTTTGGAACAAAGACTCGTAATGAATCCGAATTGTTAAATATTTTTTGATACAATCGGGTTTTGATATAATTAAACTACTTCATTTTCGAGTGTTTTTCTATATTTATTTTTATCGTGTATTATGGGGAGATTACGAACTTAATCGAATTATTACAAAGGTAGGTACTTTACCACATTTTTAGAAATAAAGATCAGATCGGTAATAATAAGATTTCATCAATAATAATAATTAATAAATAAACTAAAAAAAAGTTTTTGACGATTTTTATTTAAGTAGAGTTGACGTTAGTTATACATTGTTAAACATAGTAATATAATTTGAGGAAAACCGTATTTGCTTATTTGTGCAAGTTAAAATGTTATTTGTGGGAAATCCAGGCTTAACATAATTCCGTAATCTCAATTTTTACACTTTTCTATGCAATATATTAATCTGATTTTTCACCTGATTGTTGTGAAAAGCATTAAGGTTGATTAAATCAAGGTCGCTTGGTTTAGTATTATTTTTGATTTATAAATTCGACTATATTTTCTTTAATAATTTTTCTTATTTTTATAATATTATCTTATAGATTTTATATCACTTCATAAGATAGACTCTTTAAGCTTCAATTTAACATACACATCATGTCATAATTTTTAAAAATAGAGTCGATATGATTTTTTGAAAATTTCATATTATTTTTGATTTATAAATGTGACAATTTTTTCCTAAATAATCTTTATCTGCAAATTTCAATAATATTATCTAATAGTATTTATATCACATTATAAACTATAAAATATAAGCTTCAATTTAATATACATTTGGCCGACATGATTTGTTTTAAATTATGTTTTATATTTGAGTTATAAATTTGACAACTTTTTCTTTAATAATTTTTTCTTAGAAATTTTAATAGCATCATCATATGGCTTTTAGGTCATATCATAAACTAGAATCTTTAAGCTTTAATTTAACATACATATCACATCATTATTCTAAAAAACACAGTCGACCTGATATCTTAAAAAAAATTATAATATTTTGTATTTACAAATTTGACAATTTCTTCTTTAGTAATCTTTTCCTGGATATTTCAATAATATTATCATATAGTTTTTATATCACATCATAAACTATAATCTTTAAGCTTCAATTTAAGATACATATCATATCATAATTCTTAATAACACGGCCGATATGATTTTTGAAAATTTTATATTACTCTTTATTTAAAATTTGATAATTTCGTCATTAACGACCTTTTCCTGGAAATTTCAATATATTACCTTATAGTTCTTATATTACATCATAAACCAGAATCTTTAAGCTTCAATTTGACATACATATCATATCAACATTCTTAAAAACACGGCCGATATGACTTTTTGAAAATTTTATATTATTTTTGATTTATAAATTTAACAATTTCTTCTTTAATCATTTCTTCCTGAAAATTTCAATAATATTATCATATAATTTTTATATCACATTAAAAACTAGAATCTTTAAGTTTCAATTTAACATACATATCATATCATAATTCTTAAAAACACGGCCGATATGCTTTCTGAAAATTTTATATTATTTTTGATTTATAAATTTGACAATTTCTTCTTTAATCATTTTTTCCTCGATATTTCAATAATATGATCATATAATTGTGATGTCACATCATAAACTAGAATCATTAAGCTTCAATTTGACAAACATATATCATAATTCTTAAAAATACAACCGATATGATTTTTTGAAAGTTTCATATTATTACTTGATTTATAAATTTGCCAGTTTCTTCTTTGATAACTTTTTTCAGGAAATTTCAATAATATTATCTTATAGTTTTTATATCACATTATAAACTAGAATCTTTAAGCTTCAATTTGACATACATATCATATCATAATTCTTAAAAACACCGTCGATATGTTTCTTTTGAAAATTTCATACAATATTTTCTAACAAACGTTATCATTTCGAAATATCATATCATACATCATTTTAAAGAGAATAATTTAAGCTTTCATTTGCGATATAACTCATCTCTTAACTCCCAAAAATACAGGAGAAGCGATTTTTTTAAAATTGACTTTAATCAATATTTATTAAAATTTATAATTTCTTATAGATCATTTTTCCTCCTTATTTCCATCATTAACATATACCTCATGATACATCATCTTAAAGAAGGCATTTTAAGCTATAATTTAAGATATTAATCATTTCTTCATTCCTAAGAATAAACCGGAAGTGATTTTTTAAACTTTACATTAAATTAATATCGTTAATCCAAAATTTTTATACAACATAATTTTTAAAAATTCTTTTCTAATAAACTTTATCATTTTGAAATACTTTATCATACATCATTCTAAAGAGAACAATTTAAGCTTTCATTTGCGATATAACTCATCTCTTAACTCCCGAAACGCAGGAGAAGCGATTTTTAAAAAATTGACTTTAATTAATATTTATTGAAATTTGTAATCTCTTTAAAATCATTTTTCCTCCTTATTTCCATCTTTAACATATACCTCATGATACGTCATCTTAAAGAAGACATTTTAAGCTATAATTTAAGATATTAATCATTTCTTTATTCCTAAGAATAAACCGGAAGTGATTTTTGAAACTTTACATTAAATTAATATCGTTAATCCAAAATTTTTGTACAACATAATTTTTAAAAATTCTTTTCTAATAAACTTTATCATTTTGAAATACTTTATCATACATCATTTTAAAGAGAACAATTTTAGCTTTCATTTATGATATAACTCATCTCTTAACTCCCAAAAATACAGGAGAAGCGATTTATTAAAAATTGACTTTAATCAATATTTATTTATATTTATAATTTCTTATAGATCATTTTTCCTCCTTATTTCCATTATTAACATATACCTCATGATACATCATCTTAAAGAAGACATTTTAAGCTATAATTTAAGATATAAATCATTTCTCTATTCCTAAGAATAAACCGGAAGTGATTTTTTAAACTTTACATTAAATTAATATCGTTAATCCAACATTTTTTTACAACATTATTTTTAAAAATTCTTTTTTAACAAACTTTATCATTTCGAAATATCATATCATACATCATTTTAAAGAGAATAATTTAAGCTTTCATTTGTGATATAACTCATCTCTTAACTCCCGAAAACGCAGGAGAAGCGATTTTTTAAAAATTCACTTTAATCAATATTTATTAAAATTTATAATTTCTTATAGATCATTTTTCCTCCTTATTTCCATCATTAACATATACCTCATGATACATCATTTTAAAGAAGACAGTTTAAGCTATAATTTAAGATATTAATCATTTCTCTATTCCTAAGAATAAACTGGATGTAATTTTTTAAATTTTACATTAAATTAATATCGTTAATCCAAAATTTTTTTACAACATAATTTTTAAAAATTCTTTTTTAACAAACTTTATCATTTTGAAATACGTTATCATACATCATTTTAAAGAGAACAATTTAAGCTTTCATTTGCGATATAACTCATCTCTTAACTCCCGAAAATACAGGAGAAGCGATTTTTTAAAAATTGACTTTAATCAATATTTATTAATATTTATAATTTCTTATAGATCATTTTTCCTCCTTATTTCCATCATTAACATATACCTCATGATACATCATCTTAAAGAAGACATTTTACGCTATAATTTAAGATATAAATCATTTCTCTATTCCTAAGAATAAACCGGAAGTGATTTTTTAAACTTTACATTAAATTAATATCGTTAATTCAAAATTAAGATACCAACACCAAATGTTAATCAACTATTTATTTTTGAACGTCATATATTTAACAATTGTACTATTATGAATTTGCCTTTGAACATGAAATGAAATGATAAAACAATTAGTGTTAATTATTTTGCGTTTGTAATTTGTTCATAACAATAAATTAACAATTAATAGCAACTAATTCTTCAATTATCGTAGTTGGACGTGAAAAAATGGTTGCTGTGTACTAAAAGTAAACTTTTAATTGCAGTTTTCGAAAAAACTCTTTTCTAACTAACTTTATCATTTCGAAATATCTTATTATACGTACTTCATTTAACAGATAACAATTTAAGCTTTTATTTAAGATATAAGTTCTTGTTATGTGATGTAAATAAAACTAATTTTGATTTAATCGATTCTTTTAATAATATTTTTACAGTTAAGCTTTAATTAACTAATCCATTGACGAATATATTGTTGCACTCTCAATTTAGCTTCGCGCAATTGTGGCAAATCGTTTTCGCTGATCGAAGAGAGATCGGCGCTATGCGAGGTGCCCTCCACGACGATTACGGGCGCATCTTCGTTAATATCCTCAAGAACTCCCAGCGCATGCCAAGGATCCACAGTCCCATGGACNTAAATCATTTCTCTATTCCTAAGAATAAACCGGAAGTGATTTTTTAAACTTTACATTAAATTAATATCGTGAATCCAACATTTTTTTACAACATTATTTCTAAAAATTCTTTTTTTAACAAACTTTATTGTTTCGAAATATCATATCATACAACATTTTATAGAGAATAATTTAAGCTTTCATTTGCGATATAACTCATCTCTTAACTCCCAAGAACACAGGAGAAGCGATTTTTTAAAAATTGACTTTAATCAATATTTATTAAAATTTATAATTTCTTATAGATCATTTTTCCTCCGTATTTCCATCATTAACATATACTTCATGATAAATCATCTTAAAGAAGACATTTTAAGCTATAATTTAAGATATTAATCATTTCTTCATTCCTAAGAATAAACCGGAAGTGATTTTTTAAACTTTACATTAAATTAATATCGTTAATCCAACATTAAGATACCAATACCAAATGTCAATCAACTATTTATTTTTGATCGTCATATATTTAACAATTGTACTATTATGAATTTGCCTTTGAACATGAAATGAAATGATAAAACAATTAGTGTTAATTATTTTGCGTTTGTAATTTGTTCATAACAATAAATTAACAATTAATAGCAACTAATTCTTCAATTACCGTAGTTGGACGTGAAAAAATGGTTGCTATGTACTAAAAGTAAACTTTTAATTGCAGTTTTCGAAAAAACTCTTTTCTAACTAACTTTATCATTTCGAAATATCTTATTATAGGTACTTCATTTAACAGATAACAATTTAAGCTTTTATTTAAGATATAACTTCTTGTTATGTGATGTAAATAAAACTAATTTTGATTTAATCGATTCTTTTAATAATATTTTCACAGCTAAGCTTTAATTAACTTATCCATTGACGAATATATTGTTGCACTCTCAATTTAGCCTCGCGCAATTGTTTCAAATCGTTTTCGCTGATCGAAGAGAGATCGGCGCTATGCGAGGTGCCCTCCACGACGATTACGGGCGCATCTTCGTTAATATCCTCAAGAACTCCCAGCGCATGCCAAGGATCCACAGTCCCATGGACAGACACCACCCTCGTTACTTCCGGTTCGAGGGCGCCGTAGAACAAATTCGTGCGTTCAATCCCCGTGTTCAAGATTTCCTCCCCAGCTCTAAAACCAACAACATTTTAAAACATTTTAATCCATATCTGAATAATTAGGTATTGTTTTTATTAAAAAAATATTTCGAATAATATAGAAATTTTTGTTTTACCGAGATTCAAATTTTTCAATTTTATAAAAAATAAAAACAAATTACTACTGAGAAGAGGTGTTTTATATATATGATTGAAAAATTTCGAATAATGTTTATTTAGAATACGATTTGAAACAGTGTTTGTTATTACAAAGATTCGATATCCCCACCAGATGGTGCTTTAGTATAAAAATTGATATTTTTGAAGTTATCTTAATATATATTGGCTTTATTAAAAAAAGTTTCAAATAAAATTAGTTTAGAATTAAATCAACAACAACGTTTATTTGAAACATTTTTTATTATTTTCACTAGATAGCGCTGTATAATCTCATAAAGTCTTCCTCATTTCCCTCTGAATAGTACGAAAAAATAAATTAAGCCATATCTGAATAATTATTGTTTTTATTAAAAAATATTTTGAATAATGTTGATTTAAAATACGATTTGAAATAGTTTTTGTTTTTACAAAGATTCAATATCTCCACCAGGTGGCGCTTTAACGTAAGAATTCATATTTTTGAGGGTATCTTAATAAATATTGATTTTACTAAAAAAAGTTTCAAATAAAATAAGTTTAGATTTAAATCAGCAACAACGTTTATTTGAAACATTTTTTAATATTTTTGCTATATAGCGCTGTATAATCTCATAAAGTCTTCTTTATTTCCCTCTGAACAGTACGAAAAGATAAATTAAGCCATATCTGAATAATTATTGTTTTTATCAAAAAATATTTCGAATAATGTTTATTTAGAATACGATTTGAAATAGTTTTTGTTTTTACAAAGATTCAATATCTCCACCAGGTGGCGCTTTAACTTAAAAATTCATATTTTTGAGGTTATCTTAATAAATATTGATTTTATTAAAAAAAGTTTCAAATAAAATTAGTTTAGAATTAAATCAGCAACTACGTTTATTTGAAACATTTTTTAATATTTTCGCTAGATAGCGCTGTATAATCTCATAAAGTCTTCTTAATTTCCCTCTGAATAGTACGAAAAAATATATTAAGCCATATCTGAATAATTATTGTTTTTATCAAAAAATATTTCGAATAATGTTTATTTAGAACACGATTTTAAATAGTTTTTGTTTTAACAAAGATTCGATATCTCCACCAGGTGGCACTTTAACGTAAGAATTCATATTTTTGAGGTTATCTTAATAAATATTGATTTTATTGAAAAAAGTTTCAAACAAAATTAGTTTAAAATTAAATCAGCAACAACGTTTATTTGAAACATTTTTTAATATTTTTGCTAGATAGTGCTGTATAATCTCATAAAGTCTTCTTAATTTCCCTCTGAACAGTACGAAAAAATATATTAAGCCATATCTGAATAATTATTGTTTTTATCAAAAAATATTTCGAATAATGTTTATTTAGAATACGATTTTAAATAGTTTTTGTTTTAACAAAGATTCGATATCTCCACCAGGTGGCGCTTTAACGTAAGAATTCATATTTTTGAGGTTATCTTAATAAATATTGATTTTATTAAAAAAAGTTTCAAATAAAATTAGTTTAGAATTAAATCAGCAACAACGTTTATTTGAAACATTTTTTAATATTTTCGCTAGATAGCGCTGTAAATGTCATAAAGTCTTCTTAATTTCCCTCTGAATAGTACGAAAAAATATATTAAGCCATATCTGAATAATTATTGTTTTTATCAAAAAATATTTCGAATAATGTTTATTTAGAACACGATTTTAAATAGTTTTTGTTTTAACAAAGATTCGATATCTCCACCAGGTGGCACTTTAACGTAAGAATTCATATTTTTGAGGTTATCTTAATAAATATTGATTTTATTGAAAAAAGTTTCAAACAAAATTAGTTTAAAATTAAATCAGCAACAACGTTTATTTGAAACATTTTTTAATATTTTTGCTAGATAGTGCTGTATAATCTCATAAAGTCTTCTTTATTTCCGTCTGAACAGTACGAAAAAATAAATTAAGCCATATCTGACTAATTATTGTTTTTATCAAAAAATATTTCGAATAATGTTTATTTAAAATGCGATTTTAAATAGTTTTTGTTTTAACAAAGATTCAATATATCCACCAGGTGGCGCTTTAACGGAAGAATTCATATTTTTGAGGTTATCTCAATAAATATTGATTATATTAAAAAAAGTTTCAAATAAAATTAGTTTAGAATTAAATCAGCAACTACGTTTATTTGAAACATTTTTTAATATTTTCGCTAGATAGCGCTGTATAATCTCATAAAGTCTTCTTAATTTCCCTCTGAATAGTACGAAAAAATATATTAAGCCATATCTGAATAATTATTGTTTTTATCAAAAAATATTTCGAATAATGTTTATTTAGAATACGATTTTAAATAGTTTTTGTTTTAACAAAGATTCGATATCTCCACCAGGTGGCGCTTTAACGTAAGAATTCATATTTTTGAGGTTATCTTAATAAATATTGATTTTATTAAAAAAAGTTTCAAATAAAATTAGTTTAGAATTAAATCAGCAACAACGTTTATTTGAAACATTTTTTAATATTTTTGCTAGATAGCGCTGTATAATCTCATAAAGTCTTCTTAATTTCCCTCTGAACAGTACGAAAAAATATATTAAGCCATATCTGAATAATTATTGTTTTTATCAAAAAATATTTCGAATAATGTTTATTTAGAATACGATTTTAAATAGTTTTTGTTTTAACAAAGATTCGATATCTCCACCAGGTGGCGCTTTAACGTAAGAATTCATATTTTTGAGGTTATCTTAATAAATATTGATTTTATTAAAAAAAGTTTCAAATAAAATTAGTTTAGAATTAAATCAGCAACAACGTTTATTTGAAACATTTTTTAATATTTTTGCTAGATAGCGCTGTATAATCTCATAAAGTCTTCTTAATTTCCCTCTGAACAGTACGAAAAAATATATTAAGCCATATCTGAATAATTATTGTTTTTATCAAAAAATATTTCGAATAATGTTTATTTAGAATACGATTTTAAATAGTTTTTGTTTTAACAAAGATTCGATATCTCCACCAGGTGGCGCTTTAACGTAAGAATTCATATTTTTGAGGTTATCTTAATAAATATTGATTTTATTAAAAAAAGTTTCAAATAAAATTAGTTTAGAATTAAATCAGCAACAACGTTTATTTGAAACATTTTTTAATATTTTTGCTAGATAGCGCTGTATAATCTCATAAAGTCTTCTTAATTTCCCTCTGAACAGTACGAAAAAATATATTAAGCCATATCTGAATAATTATTGTTTTTATCAAAAAATATTTCGAATAATGTTTATTTAGAATACGATTTTAAATAGTTTTTGTTATAGCAAAGATTCGATATCTCCACCAGGTGGCGCTTTAACGTAAGAATTCATATTTTTGAGGTTATCTTAATAAATATTGATTTTATTAAAAAAAGTTTCAAATAAAATTAATTTAGAATTAAATCAACAACAACGTTTATTTGAAACATTTTTTAATATTTTTGCTAGATAGCGCTGTATAATCTCATAAAGTCTTGTTGATTTCCCTCTGAACAGTACGAAAAAATAGATTAAGCCATATCTGAATAATTATTGTTTTTATCAAAAAATATTTCGAATAATGTTTATTTAAAATACGATTTCAAATAGTTTTTGTTTTAACAAAGCTTCGATATCTCCACCAGGTGGCGCTTTAAAGTAGAAATTCATATTTTTGACGTTATCTTAATAAATATTGATTTTATTAAAAAAAGTTTCAAATAAAATTAATTTAGAATTAAATCAGCAACAACGTTTATTTGAAACATTTTTTAATATTTTTGCTAGATAGCGCTTTATAATCTCATGAAGTCTTCTTAATTTCCCTCTGAACAGTACGAAAAAATATATTAAGCCATATCTGAATAATTATTGTTTTTATCAA
>NW_019281874.1:7846-19489 GCF_000648695.1 Onthophagus taurus | reverse complement strand
CAGCACATAATGCCAGAGTTGTTAGTGAATTTTTAAATACTACTACAAACTTTGGCAATAATTGGAAACAATGTTTTCCATCATGGTATGTTTATCTCCATAACAACATTAAGTTTTAAATATTGTAATAATTTTAACATTCTCTTAGTTCACCGAGAGAACATAACCTAGAATTTGTGACAGAGAGATTTTTTGTTGGTGAAAATCTTATCATAAACCGTTTTGTTTACTTCCAAATGTATCAATTATTATAGTTCAGCTCCTAAAGCACATTTTTCATCCATCTTTTGAGGTTTTAACGTTATTTTGAGGAAGAAATCCTTGATTTAAATTTGAATTTTTCCAACTTTACTCATTGTTGAAATTTGGCGTGTACTCCAATGTATGTCTAAAAACAAGAAAAGGCAACGTTGAATACGAAGTTTTATTACGTTTCATAAAGGAATAAGGGAATTTTAACATTCTCTTAATTCACAGAGAGAACATAACCTAGAATTTATGACAGAGAGATTTTTGTTGGTGAAAATCTTATCTTAAACCGTTTTGTTTACTTCCAAATGTATCAATTATTGTAGTTCAGCTCCTAAAGCACATTTATCATCCATAGTTTGAGGTTTTAACGTTATTTTGAGGAAGAAATCCTTGATTTAAATTTGAATTTTTCCAACTTTACTCATTGTTGAAATTTGGCGTGTACTCCAATGTATGTCTAAAAACAAGAAAAGACAACGTTGAATACGAAGTTTTATTACGTTTCATAAAGGAATAAGGGAGAAATCAACGAAAAAAGAATTAAATTTTGAAGGTTAATTCCGAGAAAAATCAAGAGATGACGCTAGTTTCAAAGCAAGAATTTTGAATTTTGAAAAGGGCGCGAAGCTAAGAGCCAATCAGAAACGAGGAAAAAACAGTTGGAGGGCCGGGGTATATAAGGAGATCGCGAACAGGGAGTGGGAGAGTCGTCGTCGGACCAGCGTCGAATCCACGTCGTCAGATAGAAGATATTTTGAATCTCAAGATATAACCTCAAAAATTTAAGATAATTTTTTTAAAAGTCAAATCAACTTACGATATTAAAATAAAAACAGAATCATCCTACAACCTATTTCGAGATCATCCAAGACCCTATTTCCGAAGAACAAGCAGTTCAATTTCCTGTAAGAAGAATCCTGTAGACAATCCAGAAAATTAGTTAGTGCCCCAAACACAAGAGACTCCTTAATCCAGATACCACATTGAACTCCAATCCTTTCTTTTTCGCAGTAAGTCGGATGATAATTTTATTTTCTTATTTAACATAACCTACAAAAAGAAAAATCAAAGAATCAAACTCAAAGAACAACTCATAAGAGTTTCCTATAATTTTGATCAATACTTACTTGTGGGTAAAGATTTATTAGTTTTCTTGAATAACGTTTAATTCTATTTTTCTTCAACGAGTTTGATGACAACTTAAGACATTTGTTATTTTCAAGGAACGGTTCTAACGAGTTTTATCCTACCCTCTCTCTCTCAAATAATAAACGGGTTTTCTCTAATATCGATATTATTATTACTATTTTATTTGAAAATTTATGTCTCGTAAATAATTAAAGTAAATTTAGGAAAACCATTTTTTTTGTTACTCATAAAACGAGTTAATTTGATTTTGTGTTTAATTCAATGAATTTTTTGTCGAACCTAATTAATATTCTTTTGAACCTGAACTTGCCCGAAACCTCTTAGTTCACCGAGAGAACATAACCTAGAATTTGTGACAGAGAGATTTTTTGTTGGTGAAAATCTTATCATAAACCGTTTTGTTTACTTCCAAATGTATCAATTATTGTAGTTCAGCTCCTAAAGCACATTTATCATCCATAGTTTGAGGTTTTAACGTTATTTTGAGGAAGAAATCCTTGATTTAAATTTGAATTTTTCTAACTTTACTCATTGTTGAAATTTGGCGTGTACTCCAATGTATGTCTAAAAACAAGAAAAGACAACGTTGAATACGAAGTTTTATTACGTTTCATAAAGGAATAAGGGAGAAATCAACGAAAAAAGAATTAAATTTTGAAGGTTAATTCCGAGAAAAATCAAGAGATGACGCTAGTTTCAAAGCAAGAATTTTGAATTTTGAAAAGGGCGCGAAGCTAAGAGCCAATCAGAAACGAGGAAAAAACAGTTGGAGGGCCGGGGTATATAAGGAGATCGCGAACAGGGAGTGGGAGAGTCGTCGTCGGACCAGCGTCGAATCCACGTCGTCAGATAGAAGATATTTTGAATCTCAAGATATAACCTCAAAAATTTAAGATAATTTTTTTAAAAGTCAAATCAACTTACGATATTAAAATAAAAACAGAATCATCCTACAACCTATTTCGAGATCATCCAAGACCCTATTTCCGAAGAACAAGCAGTTCAATTTCCTGTAAGAAGAATCCTGTAGACAATCCAGAAAATTAGTTAGTGCCCCAAACACAAGAGACTCCTTAATCCAGATACCACATTGAACTCCAATCCTTTCTTTTTCGCAGTAAGTCGGATGATAATTTTATTTTCTTATTTAACATAACCTACAAAAAGAAAAATCAAAGAATCAAACTCAAAGAACAACTCATAAGAGTTTCCTATAATTTTGATCAATACTTACTTGTGGGTAAAGATTTATTAGTTTTCTTGAATAACGTTTAATTCTATTTTTCTTCAACGAGTTTGATGACAACTTAAGACATTTGTTATTTTCAAGGAACGGTTCTAACGAGTTTTATCCTACCCTCTCTCTCTCAAATAATAAACGGGTTTTCTCTAATATCGATATTATTATTACTATTTTATTTGAAAATTTATGTCTCGTAAATAATTAAAGTAAATTTAGGAAAACCATTTTTTTTGTTACTCATAAAACGAGTTAATTTGATTTTGTGTTTAATTCAATGAATTTTTTGTCGAACCTAATTAATATTCTTTTGAACCTGAACTTGCCCGAAACCCTGATTTTTTTTTAATAAGAGTCTTCAAATTAAGGAACCCCAAATTTATAGTTTAATAACTTGTGTAAAAACAACTAGTGAAACATCACAATACATACATTAGTTTTAGATAGAACAAAATGAATATTTGTTAATTATTCAATAACTATAAGAAATATACCCCACAAACCTAGAAGTTTGTTTTTTAATATACTATTTACGTCCAGCTACGACAATCAAAGAATTTGATACTATTAATTGTTAATTTATTGTTATGAACAAATTATAAACACAAAATAATCAACATTTAATTGTTTTATCATTTCATTTCACGTTTAAATGCAAATTTATAATTTATAATAGTACATTTGTTCAATAAGTGAGGTTAAATCGATGTGACGTTAAGTTTTTGACATAACATTAAATAAATTCTAAATGTCATTATACAGAATTTGGTCTTTTTATTAATTTATAACTTTAGAATACGCAGTTTTCGAAAAAACTATTTCGTCATTAGATAAAATTAATTGATTTAACTAGTTCTTTTGGCCTCGAGTTTGTTAAACCATCTATGGAGTGATATTTCTTGTATTTCACTTAATAAAATACCACAACAGTCTTGTTGATATAAGATAAAGCTGACTTGGTGATTTCCAGGTTAAGGCTGTCACTGTCTAGGTGGACGCCTTTTAGGGATTAGCACAAAATTCTTTTCGTGGTGAACTCTTTGTAAATGGACGTTTATTGAGAGATTTATATGGTGCGTTTGTTAGCCATGAATAGAGTTTTTCTTTTAATTTATAAAGCTACACATGATCTTTAACTTTATACATACCTCCCAAATCAGATTATAGCATCCCAGCTACTGTCACTTTAACAATATTCATTATTATACACTTTACGGAGTGAATTCTGACGGTGAATTGTAACTATCTTGTACTATCTCTTTAGCAATTCAGATTAGATCACCTCGGCGGCGAGCAACCTCGACTAATAATACTTTAACGTACTACAATCTAAATTCTAGCGCTTCGGCCGTGAGGCAGTTGCTGCCTCTTTAATATGGTGGATTGTAGTGTTTCGATTACTATCATTTTGAGTCAAAATGGATTTGTCCAGCTTCTTTCCATAAGGTTAGGGTTGCTTTTGGGGTTTACAATGGTGGTCATCAGTTTGCACAATAACTGGAGCATCAATGTCCACATTTTTCTTTCACATATTTTTCTTTATCTATCAAAAAACGATGGAGCGGTTAATCACCATGTCTTCGTAGCGGAAAAAGTACTTCTTGTCAATTTGTATTGTTCAAAATTGATGGCGATTAGCTATAACGTAATCGTAATGTGAAAGTTTTGCTATTACAGGAACTGTATATGTCTTGTTTGGAAATGGATGATGATAAACATAATATAAATAACTTAATATGATATATTTCGCACATTCTTTAGAATTGCGGTGACCTTTCTTCAAGCTCCACATGCACACAGCAACTCTGAATTAAATTACTCTTAAAGAGTAATTGGGTTCCTCTCATAATTGTATGAATTAATTAATAAGCAATAGTTTTGTTATAAGAAATAATTACAATAAAGAGGAGATAATGACATTCCATAGAAAAATCCTTGTAAATCGAGAGCCTAGAGAGTTTATTAGTACTTCTTCAAATCTAAAAAATAGATAAATACAATTCAATCAGATAAAAACAACAATAAAATCAGTGATTTTACCGTAATATTATAATTAAAATATAAAGAACAACTCACGTATTGATATCAAAGTTGATATACCGAGGATAGTTAAAGCTGATCGTTGAAAAATTTCATAAAAGTTTGTTATAGTTCTCATTGATTTCGTCGTTATTTGTAAAAATGTTTTAATCAATGATAAATCCGTTCGTATTTCCGTCGTAGATTAAGAAATATTCTTGTATTTAGTAAAAAAAAACGAAACATAACCTCCAAATCCAAAGTATTCAATTTACGGGTGATTACAGCCAAAAAGCTTCCTGAAATACCTAAAAACATAAAGCTTATAATGAATTACATCAGATTCAAGTGATTTTAATCAGTTTAAAACCGAAATGTTGAAAATTAAAAATGTGAAGATTTTGATAATAAATTTTGGAATTAAAGAAGAATTAATGTGAAAAATTGTGTCAAAGGGGAATGAAATAATTCGGAGTATTCAGACATTGAAGGATTTCAATAAATATAGTTTATTTAAAAAGTAATTTTTGAAAATTTGGAAGAAAAACCAAATGTCAATAAGAGATGGCGCTCAGAAATACAAATTTTTTACACTTTTTCTTGTGGTATCAAAGAGGGCGATGGACAAAAAAGAGAAGTTTTACCGAAAAAAGGGTGAAAAATGAATAACGAGGACGCTAAGTTCGCTTCCTGATCATCATTGAGTAAACATCTATTTCGAAACGCTCGTGAAATCCTACGAAGATAAATTTCTGAAGAAAAAACATAACCAAAGAAATTCACAATTGAGGGAGAAGAAAAGAAGCTAAAATTAATTAAGAAGAGTACGATAACCAACCTGGGAAAGAAGACATCGGAATAGTTTTTCCGGAAAGCCACCAAGGGGGTACCAGCACATTCCACCAAGGGGAAAAAGGAGCAGTTCAAATCAGGATTTCAATCAATTCCACCAACATCTGTAAAACCAAAGAAGTTAAGATTTTTTTTTTATTTTCGATATACCATTTCTAAAAAAATAACTCACTTATAGATTAGAAAGTTATAGATTAACTTAAATGTTTTTTTTTAAAACATGAGCAACTGTGTTTCGTTTACATGAGCCCTAGAAAACAAACCCTGAGATCGTTTACTTTCGTTATTTTTTGTTGTAGAGTCTCGTGTTAGATATTTTTTTTCTAAAGATTGTTATTTATTTATTGTATTTAGTTAAAGTATCTTTATTCATTTTCGAAAGACGAATACACATATTATCACACTATGTTTCCATTATGGATCTTGTTCCGCTCCAAAACTCTCTTCCATTATACCAGGCCTCCAGTAACCATTTGGACACCTTTTTACATAACATGGTTGTTTTAAATATATCAGGTCCTCGTAAATGTTTATATACTATATCAAAGTTTTTCTCGATTACGGGGTTCGAAAAGTTATTTGAAAACCTTACGTTCAAAGATGTGCAGTGCTCGTCCATCGTTTTTTGGCCCAATGTTCAGGTCTTCGCTACATATGTGAGCAGAAGTGTCTCCGAGATTATTTGCGATACACACAAAACCATCAATTCATTTTCCAAGAAGCATTCGCCAAATTAAATTGTTAGCAAAGGGGGTCTGGTTAACAGTCAGGTTAATTCCCTTTGCAGCTTGTTCCAGTGCGATGAAGCATATCTATATATACGATATTGGTGTATCTTAGCACTTATTTCGATCTATAAAAGATTTCTCGGAATGCCTTTTCTAGTGCGAGATTAAAGAGTACTTATGACAACCTGTTGATATTATATTCAAGGAATTTCTCCAGAATTTGCCGCAATGAACGAATTTGGTCGACCTTACAAAGGTGAATCCACATTGGTACTCGCCGACCACATCTCCTGAGCATAGAGCTGAAGTCTGCTATTCTACAGTATATTCATTTTACAATAGGTCATCAAAAATGGTGTTCTAGGCACTTAGATATACAGGGTGTTCATTTCAAAACTTTCCACCCCAATTTCTGTAAATCCGAAAGTTTAAAAAGAAAATCGTTGAAATAAGTAAAGAATAAAACCAAGGGGGACAACTTTTTATGCAAAAATTGACTCACTCACTTCAACCCCCCGCCGCCAAAAACCAACCCCTTATCACCAGATCACTATATCAGCTAGATCACCAGATTTGACTCCATTAGACTTTTTTTTATGGGGTCATTTAAAGTCTGTTGTATTCACCCCTCAACCTCAAAATTTAGAAGAACTTCGTCAGAGAATTACTGCAGCTTGCTGTGGAATTCAAAGGGAAGTTTTTGAAAATGTGCGCCGTAGTTTTGAACAATTATTAAGTTGATTTTCTCTGCAAAAAATTTTTGTACATAATTAAATAACTGAAAATAAAATAGAACGTTTCAAGCAGTTAAAAGTTGTTTAAGTAATAACTAGGGCACGGAATTTTTGTAACAAAACGATACGATTTCCCCCCTCCACTCGTTCTCAGCAGAAAATTTCATACAAAAGTTGATCTAAATTAAATTCTAAAACTATTTTCTCAATAAAAAATATATAAAAATATATATATAAAAATTTTTTTGACGTTATGTTCTTAATTATTGATCAAATCAAAAATTTTTATTAACAATATTTGTTTAGAATTACTTCAGGAATTAATAAAATTTTTTGCTAACTTGAAATTTTAATTTCCCTCTGAATAGTATGCTATCAAAATGAATTATCTCGATAATTATTGTTTTTATCAAAAAATGTTTTAAATAAAATTTGTTTCAATTTCGATTTTGAATCAATTATCTTAATAAAAAAAATGTTGATCTCTATTAATTAACCATCTAAGTATAATTATGTATAAAAACGGAAAAATTATTATTTTGAGGTTATCTCCTTAATTATTGATTAAATCAAAAAAATTTGTTAACAATGTTTGTTAAGAATTGCTTCAGGAACAGTGTTTGTTAAAACAATTTTTTTCTAACTTGAAATTTTAATTTCCCACTGAACAGTATGCTACAAAAATTAATATTTTTGAGGTTATATCCTTATTGTTGATTTAATCAAAAAATGTTGTTAACAAAATTTGTTTAGAATTACTTCAGGAACAGTGTTTGTTAATACAATTTTTTGCTAACTTGAAATTTTAATTTCCCTCTGAATAGTATGCTATCAAAATTAATTATCTCAATAATTATTGTTTTTATCAAAAAATGTTTTAAATAAAATTTGTTTCAATTTCGATTTTGAATCAATTATCTTAATAAAAAATTTTTACATCTCTATTAATTAAGCATCTAAGTATAATTATGTATAAAAACGGAAAAATTATTATTTTGAGGTTATCTCCTTAATTATTGATTAAATCAAAAAAAATTGTTGACAAAGTTTGTTTAGAATTGTTTCAGGAACAATTTTTGTTAACACAATTTTTTTCTAACTTGAAATTTTAATTTCCCACTGAACAGTATGCTACAAAAATTAATATTTTTGAGGTTATATCCTTATTGTTGATTTAATCAAAAAATGTTGTTAACAAAATTTGTTTAGAATTACTTCAGGAACAGTGTTTGTTAATACAATTTTTTGCTAACTTGAAATTTTAATTTCCCTCTGAATAGTATGCTATCAAAATTAATTATCTCAATAATTATTGTTTTTATCAAAAAATGTTTTAAATAAAATTTGTTTCAATTTCGATTTTGAATCAATTATCTTAATAAAAAATTTTTACATCTCTATTAATTAAGCATCTAAGTATAATTATGTATAAAAACGGAAAAATTATTATTTTGAGGTTATCTCCTTAATTATTGATTAAATCAAAAAAAATTGTTGACAAAGTTTGTTTAGAATTGTTTCAGGAACAATTTTTGTTAACACAATTTTTTTCTAACTTGAAATTTTAATTTCCCACTGAACAGTATGCTACAAAAATTAATATTTTTGAGGTTATATCCTTATTGTTGATTTAATCAAAAAATGTTGTTAACAAAATTTGTTTAGAATTACTTCAGGAACAGTGTTTGTTAATACAATTTTTTGCTAACTTGAAATTTTAATTTCCCTCTGAATAGTATGCTATCAAAATTAATTATCTCAATAATTATTGTTTTTATCAAAAAATGTTTTAAATAAAATTTGTTTCAATTTCGATTTTGAATCAATTATCTTAATAAAAAATTTTTACATCTCTATTAATTAAGCATCTAAGTATAATTATGTATAAAAACGGAAAAATTATTATTTTGAGGTTATCTCCTTAATTATTGATTAAATCAAAAAAAAATGTTGACAAAGTTTGTTTAGAATTACTTCAGGAACAATTTTTGTTAACACAATTTTTTTCTAACTTGAAATTTTAATTTCCCACTGAACAGTATGGTACAAAAATTAATATTTTTGAGGTTATATCCTTATTGTTGATTTAATCAAAAAATTTTGTTAACAAAATTTGTTTAGAATTACTTCAGGAACAGTGTTTGTAAATACAATTTCAGCGATTTTCTTTTTAAACTTCCGGATTTACAGAAATTGAGGTGGAAAGTTTTGAAATGAACATCCTGTATATAAGTTACTCCATCGTATATCCTGTCACTTTAAAATAAAGTGTGAATTACAGATATCTTATGGAATGTGATGACGTTTGTAGTTCATGTTAATTTTCCTTTATCTAAAAATGAATCATGATTTTCTACAAATTTAATTAACTAAACTATAAAATAATCTTAACGAAAAATAATTTTAATCCAAAAAATAAACAAATCTATTATATTGAGATAGATAAGAAAAAGGTGATTCAATGTACGCGTAATATTTATATTTGAACAAGATAGGTTATCTATTAAGAGGAATAAAACTAAATATTTTAAATATTAATTAAAAATATTTTTTTATTTCTAGCGTTAATAGCAACAGTATTAGCTATTATGGTGATAGCTGTAATAGTAGTTTCAATTTACATATTCACAGATGAAGAGAAACCAACACAATGTGGTATTTTGTAACAATTTTAAACTTTTATTAAGTAAAATAATTTCAATTTATTTAGAAATCTCGAACTCCACTGATTTACAACTTACTCAAATTGGAAGTGTTTTAATGATTCAATGGGACATTAATGAGCCGTGTATTAGAAATTATAAAGTATCCTTGGAAACTCTTGGGTCATATCCGAATGAGGTGCTAACTGATAAAAATTATTATGTTTATCAGGATTTAGATTATTGCAGCGAACTCACTGTTGTTGTGCATAAAGAAACTATAATTATATCTAAAAAATTTACACCAGGCAAGTATTAAGAATTAAAAAAAAATTTTTGGTGAGATAAAATTTTAGAAATTGGGAAAGTAAATAACTTGGAGATAGTTGATGGCTTAGTAATGTGGGAAAACAAACATTTTCGTAGTTGTCGTTATAAAGTTAAATTTAGCGATCTTGATGAGTATGAAGTTGACGATTTTTTTAATTTGCCCGCTTTGGATACTTGCAAACCTCAATCGTTAACGATCACACCGTTTAAATCCGAAAACATTGGGAAAAGTACCACTAAAGAATTTGAATTGGGTAATAAAAAGTGTTGGTTAAAATAGATATTTAATAAATTTGTATTAAACAATTTTAGAAATCGGTGAAATCTCCCAATTAGAAATAACTCCCGATAAAATGCAATGGGATAATACACAAGTAAAAAGTTGTGATATTGAAATTTACATCAATGGGGACCTTTCTGTGACAATTACTTCCGGAGATAATTTTTATATTTTCACACCGAGTTTAATGTTTTGTACACCCTATGAAATTAAAGTTACCGCAATTGAAAGAAATTTGAGAAAAACAGGGAATACATTTTCCCAAATCTTTGAAGATGGTAATTATAACTTGGCAAATCTATCTTGGCCTTAATCATTGAGACTCGACTCATGGCATAGCAGTGACTTTTCTGGTTCATCTGTAGTATGTACAGGGTGGTTCAAATTCGATCTATCATAATTCGGTCTATTTGTTATTGTTTTAGAATAAAACTAAAAATAAACTTTTCTTTTAGTGTCGTCGAAGAAATTAAATTTACAGTTTCCTGTAAATTACGGTTCTATAACTAAAAATTAAAAAAAAACATATTTCTGATATTTGAAACAAATTTATTTCTTGAACTGTTTAATTTATATATGTTTTACACAAAAGTTGGAATAGATTGCATTATTTCACATTTTTTATTACGATTTAATATTATTTTTAATGAAACGTCAAAAAATGTCACTTGAAAATCACGCATAGAGATGGCGCGAACTTTAACCAACTTCATTTAGGTGAAACGTCAAAAATGTCACTTGATTAAGTAAGGTTAGAATGGATTAAGATTGATATAAATGGATTAGGTTGGTAACAGCGGGTTGAAAATGTTTAAACAAAAAATTATTTTAGTAATAAGAAATAAAACTAAAACTAGAAATTTTGCGGGTTATGCTGTGCATCAAAGACGTGTTTCCAAAATACTGAAAAGTGCTTACAGAAGACAAGAAATTGCTATCAAAATACAGAAATTGCTTCCAAAGGACAAAAACTGCTTCCAAAATACTGAAAAGTGCGTGTAGAAGTCTAGAAACTGTTACTAAAAGACAGAAACTGCTTCTAAAATACTGAGAATTGCCTGCAGAAGACTAGAGACTGCTACCGAAAAATAGAAACTGCTACCAAAGGGCAGAAACTGTTTCCAAAATATTGAAATATGCTTGCAGAAGGCTAGAAATTGCTACCAAAGAACAAAAACTGCTTCTAAAATACTGAAAAGTGCTTGCAGAGGTCTAGAAACTGTTACCAAAAGACAAAAACTGCTACAAAAAGACAGAAACTGTTTCCAAAAGACAAAAACTGCTTCCAAAATGCTGAAAAGTGTTTGCAGAAGGCTGGAAACTGCTACCAAAAAACAAAAACTGCTTCCAAAATACTGAAAAGTGTTTGCAGAAAGCTAGAAACTGCTACCAAAACAGAGAAACTGCTTCCAAAAGA
>NW_019281873.1:0-10112 GCF_000648695.1 Onthophagus taurus | reverse complement strand
TAGGGAGGTTCAGCTGCGTACATATATGGATGAGCACAACGTGCTACCTCCGTTCCAATCCGCTTTTCGACCTAGTTATAGTTGTGCCACTACCTTATTAAACGTCACTGATGATCTCTTCATGGCTCGCGATGATGGTCAGAGTGGAGTGGTTGTGCTCCTGGATTACAGCAAGGCTTTTGACAAAGTCAACCACCGAATGCTGTTATCCCTATTGTATTATGTTGGTATTTCTGAGTCGACAGTGTCTCTTATAAACAGCTTCCTTTCTGGCCGAGTCCAGGTGGTGAGATTGGGAGAGGAATTTTCGGCTTCCTTACCCGTGAAGGCTGGTGTGCCTCAAGGATCTTCGTCAACTCAACAATAATTACCTTTGGCAATTTACCAGCTGATAATGTCAATATTTCATTGAATGGTGAGCGGCTGGTCGTGTCTCAGGAGGCAAAAAATTTGGGAGTGGTGTTTGACTCTAATCTTTGTTTCACTACTCACGTCACTGCTTGTATAAGGAAGGCATATGCAGCTCTTCGGTGTCTCTACCGACGCCGTCGGGTACTTAACTCCACTACTAAAAGATACCTATGTGATACGTTGGTTTTATCCAACTTTGTGCATTGTGCCATGTTTAATGGAATTTGATTTGCATCGCATTCAAAAAGTTCAGAATGGTTGTCTTCGTTTTATTTACGGGGTCAGAANAAGGCGTTATCTCGCTTGTTTACCTCTTCACAACATCTATCATATGAATGATATTAATCAAAAAGTAAACTTCTTAAACTCTCATCTGTTGTTACTGTTGAATCTACATGCACCGGTGCGTCCTCTTAGAACTACTAAGCTTTTTACTCCATGGATAACGCCCAATATTAGGTTCATGATGAAGCTCAGAAAACAGGCTCTGGGTAAATTTAGGAGAACAAAACTAGCCCCTCATTTCGATTACTACAAATCTTTGAGAAATTTAGTTACATCGGCAATACGTCGTGAAAAAAAAGCTTATATCAATAGCACATTTAAAAATATGGACGGGCATTGTAGTTGGAGGCTGTTAAATAGGTTGAACATCGGGAAAAAGTCCAAGCCAATTATTCCTGCACACCTGCATGATATGAATGAAATTAATGATCATTTCTTAAAATCTGTCGGCCATACTGGTGTAGATACTGCTTTACTTACGTTTTATAATACAAATACTCTTTTTTCTGAATCCCATGACCGGTTTTCTTTTAAAACAGTTGATACCCCTACAATAATAAGCGCATTAAACGGAATCAAATCGACAGCTGCTAGAGCCGATGAAGTAAATATCATAGTTATTAGAAAATGCCTTCCGGACTTATTGCCATACATTGTCCACATCGTGAACTCCTGCCTTGAGTAATCAGTATTTCCCGATGCCTGGAAGTGTGCTGTCATAACGCCCTTACCAAAAAAAGTGAGTCCTTGTAATTTCGAGGATCTCGTCCTATCAGTATTCTTCCGGTTCTTTCCAAAGTCTTGGAAAAGTGTAGGGAGGTTCAGCTGCGTACATATATGGATGAGCACAACGTGCTACCTCCGTTCCAATCCGCTTTTCGACCTAGTTATAGTTGTGCCACTACCTTATTAAACGTCACTGATGATCTCTTCAGGGCTCGCGATGATGGTCAGAGTGGAGTGGTTGTGCTCCTGGATTACAGCAAGGCTTTTGACAAAGTCAACCGCCGAATGCTGTTATCTCTCTTGCATTATGTTGGTATTTCTGAGTCGACAGTGTCTCTTATAAACAGCTTCCTTTCTGGCCGAGTCCAGGTGGCGAGATTGGGAGAGGAATTTTCGGCTTCCTTACCCGTGAAGGCTGGTGTGCCTCAAGGATCTTCGTCAACTCAACAATAATTACCTTTGGCAATTTACCAGCTGATAATGTCAATGTTTCATTGAATGGTGAGCGGCTGGTCGTGTCTCAGGAGGCAAGAAATTTGGGAGTGGTGTTTGACTCTAATCTTCGTTTCACTACTCACGTCACTGCTTGTATAAGGAAGGCATATGCAGCTCTTCGGTGTCTCTACCGACACCGTCGGGTACTTAACTCCACTACTAAAAGATACCTATGTGATACGTTGGTTTTATCCAACTTTGTGCATTGTGCCATGTTTAATGGAATTTGATTTGCATCGCATTCAAAAAGTTCAGAATGGTTGTCTTCGTTTTATTTACGGGGTCAGAAAGCATGAAACTATATCTCATACTATAAGTAATGCAGGGTGGTTGAACATTAGAAACCGTTTTAAATACTATTTCCTGGGCCTCGCGAATAAGGTAGTTATCACGAAAACACCACCTTACTTGTATAATAAAATCACTTTTAGGACAGACATACATAATCTAAACCTCAGACATAAAAGCACCATTACCATACCTGCACATAAAACAGCTCTTTTTGAGCGATCATTTTCGTACAACATTGCTAAGGGGTATGATGCCTGTCCTTCTAGTCTCAAGCATAAAAGGCCCGACATTTTTAAAATAAAGTTGCGCCACGCCTTATTAACACTGCCTCGGTGTTCTGACGTTGAAGCGAACGACTGTTTCTATTTTTTTTATCTTTCTTTCTTGATAATTAGTTACGTAAGAGATACACGCCAACAGTTCCAGGTTTTTGTTTTATTATCTTGAATGTTTGAACGTTCAACTCCTGGTTGAGTAGAACAGATGACAGGATCTTTGGAAACTGTTATCTGGACTTCGCTGATTGACTGCATATAGTTTAAATCTGATGATGTTATATTATCGTACTCTGTATTTATTTTTCTTGATTGCAGTCAATAAAGTGGTTTATTATTATTATAATTATTATACCATATGATGTGGGAGTCATAGTAAAATAAATTCACACCAAAAAATTTGCGATTTATTCATTATTTACGACAAAAATTAAGAGAAATGAAATGACTGTTAAATTTATGGTATCGTGGATCGAGACTATTACCCTTACTAGGAGCCGCTCGTTTATTGCCAGTTGGGTAATAAACCGAACGACCAGCTCACTGGTGTTTTTGATTTTTTCTCTTAACCAGGTGAGGCTTACTTTTGAACTTATTTTATAATGAATATAGGTTTTTAATTTAATATTAAGGTATTTAGGGTATCAATTTAATAAAATCTTTTTATTAAAGATGTGTTTGCCGTTTTTGCGTGGACGAACTTTTTACATAATTTGTAGAAAAGCAAATAATAATGTTAATAACAAAAAAATTACGTAATGTGTTTTTTTTTATTTCTATTTTCTGGCAATACAAAATTCGGCGGAAGTTCACGTTTATTATTTCTAATTATACCTACATAGGAGATGTTATTTTCTTCCAGTTGTTTCACTAATTTCCGACTAGTAAACCAATTGGCTGCAGTGATGTTTCTACCAGATCCAAGAATCGGCCTGGATTAATATATTTATTATACAGTAAATAATATATTTTTTATACATACATGTAAGCAGTTTTTACTTGAACAAAAAACCCAAACACAGTATAGAATAATAACATATTGACAAAATAGTAAGTTTACTTTATACATATAAAAAAATTAAAAATGGCATCTTTGGCTCTGAAGCAGACATTCAGTCACCCCGATGATCCTGGTTTCTCGGGTTCTCGGAGGACGACTATCGTTACCCACACCGGCGTGGCGTTGCGTAGCCTGTTGAATTCAGATGTATGTATGTATGTAAGAGAAGGGGAGGGCATGCAACGCAGCACTTAGGCCCCAACGGGCCCCATGTGCATCCTCATCTTCCTGAATGTTTTGATAAAATTCCGTGCAAGTAACGTTTATATTATATTTGGTAATTAACATGCTCTTCAAGGTTTCAACATGTAGTTGGGTTTTATCACTGGTCCATATGTTGTTCATAAGTATAAAAACTCGTTCAGTAGCTGTGTTAGTTCCGGGCAAACAAAGCATATTCTACCAATTTGCCAACATTTTTGTAAGAAATATCACTTCATTGAATGCTTTGAATATTTCAATCCATTTGTTTGACAATGTTACAGAATTTCGTTTCCAATAGGTAATTTTTACGTCTGTAGTGTAGCGCAGGACAAAGCAAATCTCATCAAACAACTTCAATTAGACTGACATGAGGAAAATTGTGAAGAATATAATCACTGCAAACTTGAATTTTGTATTTTGAATTTTTCTATTTGTTGAAAATGTCCTTCCCATTTATTTAAATACTGATGACATGTTTCATAAAACTCCACTACTTTTTCTTTAAAAATAGCTAGTTTAATAATGCCTTCATCTTCCAGCTTCTTCAAATTTTGTCGCACTTGTAATGGCACGAAAGCATTTTCTTTTCTTTCTGCTAAGTTGGTTTCTAAGTCGTTGTAAATACTGCTTGTTTCCAAAGCAGAAATCACCTGTTCTTCTATTTTCAAAATAGCAGTGTGGAACATAGAAGACACATGATGCAAAAAGTAAAGCCATGACTCAGTCTCTGGGTTATCAAAACAATTTTTGATAATTGTGGGGTTCTTATCATGTGATGCATGTGATGAAAAATAACACTTCAAGGCTGGATATATTTGCAGGACACGGTCAACTGCAGGTCGTAACGCCAACCATTGTGTGGCACTGTAGCCCAAGAGGTTTTTGTATTCGATGTCAACGAATTCACAAAATTCTTTTAACACGTTAACACGTACTGTATATACAGTGTGACCGCATATAGGCGATAAAATCAGAATAAACGGTTTATGGAAAAATCCCTGAAACGGGTCTAAAGATTTAAATTTTTTTGAAATGGGGGATTGCCATTTGAAAAAATATCGATGACGTCATAACTGGTTTAAAAATGGCGGAAAAAAATTGAAATCTGCACCAAAAAATTGCAAAAAATTTAAATCTTTAGACCCGTTTTAGAGATTTTTCCATAAACCGTTTATAATGATTTTATCGCCTATATCCGTTACTTTACGGACATACTGTATACAAAAATACGAATAAATCTTAACAATAAAAGTTTGTACGTCAATTGGTAGGCAATCGGCTGCAGTCTGTATAGAGTTGTTGATAATATGTGCGGCACAACCAATCCCCACAAGCTCTCGTCCTCCCAAATTTGTCTTCAATTTACTAAAAATATTATTTTTGCCATTTCTTTGCACACCTCCAAAGTTAGTGTTGGTGTTGTCTGCACAAAATCCGACTATCTTGGTATTTAATGATTTTTTAATACTTTCAAAATATAATCGGAGATTTCGCCTGGAAAATCCTTTATTTCCAAAATCTTTACTTGTATTCCAGACTGGTAGGAAAAATATCTAACGATTATGTATGGGAATAATTTTAATATCCTTATGATTCGGTGCATCCGTATAAATTAAAACAAAGCATACTGCAAATATGCTATGGTTTTCTCCGTGTTCATCATGTATTTGAATTAGGATGGTACAAAATAAAGATATTTTTCTTCTATTTAGATGATGAAAATGTTTATTTATTTATGTTTTCGGTGCTTGTAGTGCTATACGAATTTATCGTATTTCGAATAAAAAATTATTCGTCCTCAGGCACGACTACAAAACATAAAACATACCAACTAGGTGAGTGTCTTAATTCAACATTATAATACATTAAACGAAACTTATTTCACAGGACATATTAAAAATTAAAAGTTAAAATCAACTAACTACTATTAAAACATTATTAAAAAACATATTTACCGTCAATTTGTTTAGGTATTAAAAAAGAGATGTTAAACATTCTCGATAAATTTGAGGTGTAGGAAAATTTTTCAATACGACCAAAAATTAATATTCTTTGTTGTAGGGTAAAGATCTTAAACTTTTGAAACCAAATGTAGAACTGCGGTCTTTGTGATTCAAACAGGGTTAGAAAAGGTGGGGTTTCAGATAAACAGGTATAAAATTGGCCAGATGTAATACAAGAACACGTGCGCAAGTGTAAATACTTTCATAAAATGCTTCAATTGTTTCTAAGAGCGAGAAAACAGAATAAAAATCACAACAAAAAACCAAATCAAAAACAGCAATACATAGTGATATTGTCATGCTTAACTTAGAATCTAAGGATTCAGGAAAACTATATTTGTGTATTAGTAAATCTATGAAAATGTCTGAAGTTATTAAAGTCGGTAATACCGTTTATCAGGTTGTCGTTACCGTTATTTTTAAATTTGTTTTTATATTTAAGTATAAAAAGTTCTTCGTATACTTTTAATTAATTTAATATTATTTATGTTAGATGTGTCTTGGTTGTTTTGTAGGTGTCTATAGAAGGTAGAGGAGGTTCTATTAAGGTGTTCATGAGCTCTTATTTTTAAGTTTCTACATGTTTGTCCTATATAGAAGTCATCACAACTGCTACAAGACATTTTGTACATGCCACTTAACTTTAACATGTAGAATTTATGCTTGTTATTTATAAATTGATTGATTAGTTTCTTACCTGAGTTAAAGGCCGAGACAATGTTAAATTTGGATAGGTTTTATCCTATTTTAAATTCTATACTGGGGTTGTAGGGGATGGCTAAGTATTGATTGGCAGAGATATGATGTGGATATATTAGTCTGTTAATGTGTCGTTTGTGAGCTATATTGAATATTTTTTGAAGTTCCGTAATTTTGAAGTTATTATTAACATCTATGTTTAGTATTTTATTTATTTCTTTATTTATGTTTACATCACTTAAAGGGTAGTTAATTAGTCTATTGAACATGAAATTGAAATTAGAATATTTGTGTTGGAGGCAACTATATGAATTCCTAGGTGTTATGGTATCAGTGTAGGTGTCTTTACGAAAAATGTCCCAAGCATACTGCATTTAAATCCTTTTCTAATAACTGGTTTGCATACGGCACAAACACATCGGAAATTATTGCCTCGCATTTTGTTCTCGAACAAGTAAATTTGACATTGAAACATGTTTTGATCAATTTGCAGGTACAATCCATTGATCTAAAAGAATGATTATGCAATACCGTATGATATGCCCACAAACCTTCAGCTGCGGCTAGTTTTTTTCGGCATCTTCAAATTGTTTTTTCTTAAAATATGAAGTCATACTACTCGTGCTTGAACTTGCAATTGCTGTGGACACAGTCCGTTTATGTTTCATAGTTTTTATGTGGTTTTCTATACCACTAGTTGCAATAGAAAACACACTCTTAAATTATTTGCACTTGCTTTAATGAACGGATATTTCGATTTTAGTTCGTCATTCAAACAGCACTTTCGTCGCTTCGGCGCCATGGCAGATTAGAAGCACTGAACCGTTTGAACCGACTGTCGACGTGACTTAAAACAAACTGAAGACTAAATCCGGTGCTGTCAGATCCACCTTCACTGCGCCGATAGACTTATGTATCAAAAAGCGGTAAATGTTAAAAAAAAAAGGATTTGTATCAAAATGTATAATATTTAATCTTTTTCTAAATCCATTCGATATTTTTGTTTGTATT
The DNA here is from genome assembly GCF_000648695.1 of Onthophagus taurus. Taxonomy (NCBI): domain Eukaryota; kingdom Metazoa; phylum Arthropoda; class Insecta; order Coleoptera; family Scarabaeidae; genus Onthophagus; species Onthophagus taurus. The sequence goes on along the minus strand of NW_019281873.1, from coordinate 2,652 downwards.
TCATTTTGCCTTTCTTTCAAACAAATTTGGTACTGTCGAATTATTAATTACAATAATAACTTACCTCATTATCAACAAATTAGCGTACATCAGGATTAAAGGAAGAGCATCAGCGCACAGAACATACGGTTGAATATTTTTTCGGAAATCCCCTAACTAATTTTCTAGAAAGTTGGTGAGAAAGGTTTCTAGGCTTAATTACATGACAATCAACATTGCCCATTTACGTGTAGATGGCGTTAAATATATGTATATATTCCTATTACAAATTTAGTTACGAATATTGTATTGTTACGTTCGGGGGTTGTTTCTTATGCAGTAGGGGTTACTCGCTTGATCTTTGTGAGAGGTATCGCGTAGATATTAAATAATTAAAATCTTACTTACCCTTTTATTTATCGTCGTCACCCTCCGTCAAGGCTATGAGTTAGGATGGATTGTTGCGGGGTTGAACAATTAAACTTCACTTATTTCCCAAAATTATGTTTATCAAATACTACTTTCTACAAATGACTCTTAACTCTACGGTGGCCGGTTCGCGATTTTTCCATTGTCCCTCAATGTCCGCCGATCATCGGTCGCGGTAGTGTTAAACCCTTAGTTAGCATTTTTCATACGACCGATGTTCGGGGCATTGTCTTAAATCATGGCCGTTCGCGGCATTTCCCTCCCCTCTGACAAATATGCTCCTGCATATTTGTAAGAAAGGTTAACAATGGTGGGCATGATTTTACATTTTACATTATTCGAACTTAAGTTACTTTACTAAAATTTTTTTTTTCAAGGTTATTCATAAGTTTACTCATACAAAGTTTATTCTCATCAGTCGATCGGTCCCTCCTGTTTCCTCCCATTATTGTAGGTAGTCTTGTGTTGAGTTGACTAGGTGAAGTAGCCGAAGTGTTCTTTGCTTCTCCTCGATGTAGACACAGCTGAGGATGTGATATAGTTACGAGATCTGGTACCATTGTCCCTCCATATTATCCTCAAGCTGGGGTTTTCAACGTTACGGAGTGATTTTCACTTCAGAGACTACCATCCAATGTAGGAGGTTTTGAGAGTTCCCTCACGACCGATGTGGTGTACATGAAACAATAAAACAACATAACGGCAGCAACTTAACTATTACAACTAACTGTCATTTACTTGGTAGGACATAACTACAACATTAAGAGCTAAAGATTAGTTACACATTGTTGGGTTCGGTCGCTCGTTTTAAATTTACTTTGCAGGATCTACCATCGGGCAATACAAATACTCCTTCTTCGTAAGTTCCCAGTTTTACATTGCCTTTACTATATCGAACTTTTAGAGTATTTTCTACTTTTTTACATTTTTTAATGTACTTTATTATTACCCATCCGATGGCTATCATTACTGCTACAATTATACAGTATAATAAACTGCTTTCAACGATTTGGTGAACCCTTACAGTTTTTTTTCTATTTTGTTCATTTATTTCTATTAATATCTGATCTAATCTCTTAGCATCCTGAGTTATAGCTTTACTGTCATTCAAGTATGATTGTAATTTCTGGTGATCAGTTGTGGTTAAATCGCTAACAATAAATTTTTTACTACTATTAAATTGTGGGAATGTTTGAAGACTAAACAAGTCGGTAAATATTGAATGCAGTTTGGATTGCTTAGTTGCTACGGGTGTTAAAGTAACTAATTCAGAATTAGCGGTACAATTTGGGGACAATGAGATACGGCCAGTACCTAACAATTTTATATTAATTGGTTGCTTAGATCTACAATTGATTGTTACAATTTCTGTTCGTGGCGCTACAAATATCCACGTGTTCTCCTCTCCCTCCTCCACAAAATAAGTAGTATTTACTACAGTTATAATTCTTTTACACATACGAGGTAAGGAGTGAGTTGGTCTTAATAATGTAACTTCGCAATTTTGGCTAAAGGTGGATAATAAAGGTGTCTTTGTATCTAACATGAATTGTTTTTCTTCAATTTTAATCAGGTTTTTGTACATCTCGTCATTTATTTTAATAAAGGTTTTATGAGCTGTGTTTATTGCTACATAAGACATTTCATTCATGATTTTAATAAACGTATTATCATGTAATCTGATCGGCACAGACGTTATTTTAAGTAAATTAAACGACTCCATTTGTACAAATGGGACTTCAATAACAGCAATCAATTTTAAATCTTTAATAAAAATTGTCAACTTAATGATATTTTGAATGTTTGACAACGTTATATGGTGTATATTAATAGGCAATTTTAGATTTTATAATTTCTTTAATTATTTCTTCGGGAGAAATCAATAAGTCATGTAAAATTCCTTGTTTTGCGGACATTAATAAATTTATTAGGTTCACGGTTTCTACCTGATATTCGTTCACTAACTCACTTACTAAAAATATTTGGTAATTAAAATTATATATTTGTTGTGTGGAAACCAGTTTTTGGACGGTGTCATTGTACATAGTTTTCAGCGTTTGTATGTTTGATATTATTATTTTTCGTTATATTCTATATGACCCAGTGTCTTATTCATGGCTTCGACAGTCGATTTAATTATAGAGGTTTCTTTAGATAGCAATTTTTCGCTGTTGCTTTGACGATCGGAAAGTTGTAACATAAGATCCTCGAAATGTTCTGCATCTTCCGTTGTTAAAGTGCCAA